>APFE030622765.1:48112-77168 GCA_000404065.3 Pinus taeda
GGAAGAACTTATCCGCTAAAGATTCCACATGGGAGGATGAGAATTTTATGCAGAAGTATCCAGAACTACTCAAAGCGTTGAGGACAACACTTTTTTGAAGGCGAGGGGCATGTTGGGTCCCTATAATACTAGTGATTACCCCATTACTATTGTAGTTATACCCCTTATTAATATTGTTGTGCCCCTATTGCCCCCATATTGTCATTACTGTGCCCCATAGAATCCCTCTATTGTTATTTTTGTGGCTTTATATTATTATTGTTAGGTCGGCTAGATTATATTGTGACTCCTTAGACTCCTATATATAGAAAGGAGGTTTTGTCATTTGAATATCCAAGAATTGTTCATTTATGTAATGTAAAGGAGGTTGCCCCTCGAAGAGGCTGAATTCTAAGGCGTTGATCTATCTTTTCTATCTTTTCTTGAGCTGGTTTCATAACAAAATCTTGTTAGTTGGGAAAGATACGACAATAATGCTTCTAGGCTTTACTTTTTTTGTGCATTCGTTAAGTCATGTGTGCAAGTCACAGTGTAAGAATGAGCACACTTATGCATGGTTTCTAATGGACTCTTCTACATATGTGCAAATATTGACTAAGGAACTACGCAGGAAGCCAAAAACAAGGTTTTGAACCATGAGATATAGGAATTCCACTTTCTTTGGGATAGTTTGGATTCTAAATTTGCAAGGGAATGCTTTGGAAAATTTTTATGGATTTCGAAATATCCAAACTAGTGGTCATTTGCCTAATGCGAACAAAATGACATGTAATAGGAGGGGCGGGGTGTGTGGTACCTTACCCGCGTCTCAGCTAATGGTCATATTAATTTGCACGCAACCAAGAGCGAAAGGGCATGTGGGCGTGTGGCCTCTGGCTTGCACCTCTGGTCATTTGTATGCCACGTGAATGGCATAAGGTACGGAAGTTAGCGGAAAGGTGCCTAGTTAACCATCTGACATTTTGCACCATTTTCAATGGATTTTTCTTCATTCCCACACTAGCTTGTCACCTCGCAGAATCACCAAAGGCAGAATTCGTTGCCAGTCTTGACAGAAGGGTACTTTTGTAGGACAATTAGTAGAAAAATGAAGGAGGCCTAACTTGGCCATTTTTCATCCCATTTTAGCACAAGAAGAGCCTACATAAGGGTTTTTGGGTGTTCTAGACACAATGGCAAAATTATTTTTGTGATTTGAGCATTTTATGTTGATGTAATTGACATTTTGAGAATATAAGTTAAAGGCTCACCATTAGAAGCTAGACCCAAAGATGTAGCCAAGGAGGGGTGAACTCCATCATCAAATTGTTGTTTTGTGATGTTGCAATTTGTCTATTTTTCTCTGTTTAAATCTGCAAAATTTAACTAAGTTTACTAATTTTATGTCCTTTTGCAATTTTTATCCATTGCCCACAAGACATAAATTAGCTTGCAAACTTTTTCAAGAAACCTTCAATTTCCAATTTCATATTAGTTTGGTATCAAAGCATGGTTGTTTTGAAGGTTTGATAGTTTTTATAATTGTTTTCATGAATGATTACAAGGTCTAAATAGAGAAGAGGAGAAAGAGTGCTTAAAGAACCAAACCCTCAAATTAGTTCAAGGAGGTCACAAACTCCACTAGTCATGGCACATGAAGAAGGACAGAAGCTGAAGTCTGAGGATGTGAGAGCTTTCAAAAAGTCTTTCTATGATATGGTTGAGATGGTGAAAGTGTTATACAATTAAAGGACAACAAGTATGCAAGGATAAAGTTCTAATCAACAAAAAGGTAATGGTAGTGATGGGAGCAAGCCTTTACCTCCACCTCCTCCTTCACCTCCATCTTCACCTCCATCCTAAACCTCCTTCTTCACCTCTGTCAACACCTAGATGAATTGCCTATGTACAATGGGGAAGTAAATGCTGAAAAGTTGGATAATTGGGTTCATCAAATTGAAGTCTATTACGGGATTCAAAAGATTGATGGTGATGTTACCAAGATCCAAATTTCTTCTCTTCATTTGGAAAGTGCAACCCTCATCTAGTGGGAGGACAGAACTCATGAAGTGTAGAAATTAATGTGTGGATTCAAAACTACTCATGAAATTTACTAAAACAAAAGACTCGAAGCTATTCTACTGATATGGGGAAGTTAATTCACCATGTACAACACAAATCATGGACATGCAAAAGGAAACATCACACATGCACAAATATTTATCTAAGGGGAAAGAAACTGCTCAAAACCCCTTCCTATATGTATTGCATTAATCAGATAATAGAGATGAAATACATATGCTCGTTGAAGCTTGAGCATACCCTGCAAGTTTATAGCTTATCCCTATGCCTTATTGACTGACTCTTGGTAGCACTTAGCCAATTTACAAGCCCTCGAAGATCCTATTTCCTTGCATTGTTCCTTGAGGAAATTAGCCCCTATTATTTAGGAAATTCCCACTATTGAATTTCACAATTCCTCTAGGTCCTTCCTTTGACTACATGCACCACTTGTACACATGGGAATAGTCTACAACTAATAGCACATTGCCTTGGAATCTCCATCTCAAATGGGTAACTCAAATTTTCTGCATGCAACAATTATTTTGGGTTGATTAATCAGTGAACTAGTTGATCACTAAGTGTGGTTGAAGTTCCACTTCCACAACTTGACCTCCACTAGTTCTTGTGACAGTTAAAACTAGTTTAACTAATAGTAACTCAATTTAACTGAAATAGATTGCTAAAAATTAGCAATCAAGCATACTGAACTAAACTCAAGCTTCCCCAACTCGAATTAACTGAGTTAACTGAGTGACAAGTTCCATGTCACCTTAGCTAACTACCTCCAAGTTTTTTGCTGAAATAGAAATTCAAATTTTCTCTAGTTTGACCAAGGCAAACTCAAACTGAGATTTTCTTGTTGTATTTTCGACAAGAAGATTTGAAGAAAAGTGGTAAAATTATCTCTTCTTGGAATGATTTTATAGCTGCATTAAGAAGACAATTTAATCCATTAGCTTACAAGCAAAAAATGATTATGGATTGGCAAAACTTTAGACAAGTTAAAGGTCATAGTGTCCAAAGTTACATACTAGAATTTAGAAGAAGAGCTTTAATCTTGGGTGTTGATTTGTCTTCACAAGATACTCTCCTTAAATACATCGGTGGATTACATAATTATTTGAGATATATTATACTTATGTTTAATCCCACCAATGTAGATGAATTATGTATTAAAGCAACTCATTTAGAATCAAGAGGCATGAATGTTCCTAAAGAGACTAGCAAGAAACCATCCAAATTTGGAGACAAAAGAAAGGGGAAGTTTAAAGGCAGAGGAAAAACTAATGATACTGTAAAGAAAGAGGGAGAGAAACTTACGTGTAAACATTGTTCAAAAGAAGGTCATGATAAAGATCATTGTTGGAAACTACATCCATAAATTAGACCAAAGAAGTTCAACAACAAGGAGAAACAAAAGACTGCTGCTACAACTCAATAAGATCTAGGACCTGATTCAGCGGATGAAACCAATATTATAGCCATGAGAATGAAAGGTAAATTTTCTAATGCAAGTACTAGTTCTTTAGTAAGCATATTGAGTCTCAAAATGACAAAGAAAGAAGTGAGCCTTTTCATATCAGGGTCATTACAAAACATACCAAAGTTGATACATTGTTTGATAGTGGATTCCAAGTCAATCTTATCTCTAAAGCAATTGTCAAGAAACTTAATATAGAAACTACACCTCATACTAGACCTTACCCTTTGGGTTGGGTAGGTGATGATGCCAAATTACAAGTGACAAGAAAGTGTAAACTCAAATTCACCATCACTACAAATTTTGTAGATGAGGTAGAGCTTGATGTTGTACCACTTGAAATATGTGGAATTGTTTTAGGGAATCCATACTTGTATGACCGAAAATCAATATTATATCATCATGAGAACAAATATCATCTTTGTAAATATGGGGTTGAGTATATTGGTAAAGCACATCGTAAGAAGATCGACTTATCTCTTGTAAATGTTGGTCATATCAAAGGCTTGTAAATTCTAGTAAGAATTTTGTGTTGTTGATGATTAAAGCTAAAGATATTGTTGAATCTGAAGTTTTCATAGGATGTGATTCTACTAAAAAATGAATTGGTTGATGTTGTTAACCCTTATGATAATATGTGCCAGGAACCTGAAGGGTTTCCTCCTAAAAGAGGAATCCGACATGAGATTCACTTGCAGCAGGATGCGCCACTTCCAAATATTGGCATGTACAAAATGTTTGTTTTGGAGAATTCATAGATCAAGAAGAAAATTCAACAGCTTCTTGAAAAAGGGGTCATCTGTCCCAACACATCTCCTTGTAGGTTTCCTATTTTCTTGGTTCCAAAGAAATATGGTTACATGGCGCATGTTTGTGGATTTTAGAGCTTTGAACAAAATCATGGTAAAGAATCGCTATCCTCTTCCTCGCATTGATGCTTTGATAGACCAGTTAAGGGATGTTGTTTACTTCCCTAAGTTAGATTTGATAAGAGGTTATTATCATTAGATAAGGATTACTGAAGATGATATTTGGAAAACTACTTTAAAGACAAAACAAGGTTTGTTTGAATGGTTAGTTATGTCATTTGGGCTTTCCAATGCACCTGCAACATTCATGAGAGTTATGAATGATGCGTTGATACCCTTCCTTGAAGATTTTTTCTTACTCTACTCAAATTGTATTCTGGTTTTCAGTAAGACTCATGAAGAGAATGTCAAGCATGTGAAACAAGTTTTAGATGTCTTGAAAAAAATAAGTTGTATTTGAATATGTCTAATTGTGAATTTGGGAAAACGTCTTTGGTTTATTTGGGTCATATTGTAGGAGGGGGTGAATTGAAAATTTATCCCTCAAAAGTTGATGTTATTGTAAATTGGCCTAAACCCAACAATGTAATAGAAGTTAGGAGATTTTTGGGAGCAACCCAATATTGGAGAAAATTTATAGATAACTTCTCACTCATTGTAGCACCATTACCTGCTTTGACAAGTGTGAAACAAGTCTTTCAATTGGGAGGTAAGCAACAGAAATCCTTCAACACTTTGAAAGAGAAAATAAATACAACACTAGTTCTAGCACTTCCAGGTCTTAAACAACTATTTGTGATTCAAACCGTTGCAACAAGTGATTATGATATGGGAGAAGTTTTGATGCAACATGGTAAGCCAATTTGTTATCATTCTGAAACCTTTACCAATGCAGTAATTAACTATCCAACTATGATAAAGAGTGGTATGCTTTGGTACAAAGCATGAAAAAGTGGAAGAATTATCTGATGGGTAAAGAAACAATTATTCATACTGATCATCAACCTTTGCAATACTTACAATCGCAAACCAAGTTACAACAAGCTAGACATTTTAGGTGGATGGGATTCCTTCAACAATTTCATTTTGTAATCAGGTATAAGAAAGGTATATACAACAAAGTTGTTGATATGTTATCAAGGCCTACTGTTAATTCATTTGTTATTCTTAAGCATAACTCAATCATGCATGAACGCTATATTGAACAATATGCTCAAGATGACGATTTTAAATATTTTTATGCAACTTTGAGTCAAGGAAATCATGTTGAAGAATTGGATTATCATGTTCATAACAAGTTGTTGTATCATCTTGGCAAGTTATGTGTTCCACAAGGTGAAAGAGTTAATGTCATTAGGGAAGCCCACACATCTCTTATTTGTAGCCACTTTGGTGTAGGAAAAACAATTGCTCAAATTCAGAGGTATTGTTACTGTTCTTGAATGAAACTGTTTCAAGTTATGTAAAGGGATGTTCCATATGTGCTACTAGAAAGCTTAGCAATAGGAAATTGGGTTTGTAGACTCCACTTCCTATTACTTCTCGTCCTTGGGAAAGTATTTCTATGGATTTTGTAAGGGGACTACTAATGTCTAGGAAAGGTCATGCTTATCTATATATTGTGGATCGTTTCCACAAAATTTGTGTGTTGATGAGAGATAAGAAACATGTTATAGTTGAAAAAACAACAAGGATGTTATTACAAAATGTATGGGTTCACTTTGGGTTTACCAGTTCTATTAATTTTTATTGAGATTCTCATGTTGGGTGTGGAATCTAATTATCTTCTTTATTCAGAGGAATCATTGCTTTGGATCCCAGTTTGTAACGGGGCCACAATGACGCCCGTCTTCTAATCACCATTAGGGGGGTCCAGGGGGGGCGACGACGATATTATGAGCTTCCCCCATTGGGTGGGGGTTCGGGGGTAGCACCCCCAAGCTAAAAATAGATGTAAAATTGCCTTGTAAAATATTGTAATTTCGTAGTCAATCTGATCTATTCATTAGGTGGATAATCTAATGGTAGAAGTTATGTTTAATTTAGGGTTTTTTTCCCTAGAAGGCAACCCCTCGCTATATATGAGGGAATTGTAATGTGGCTGGATGTATGTGTATTCTGAGTGAGAAAGAGAGAGGAGATTGTGTGAGAGAGAAGAGGGAATTACAATCGATTTGTTGTAGGTTGTATCTCTTCATTTTACTGGATAATATAAAAGGAAGGACAGGCTGTTTATCCATGGACGTAGCTCAAATTGGGTGAACCACGTATATCTGTCTCTCTCTCTTGTTTTATGCGTATTTCGTGTTTGTGTTTCTGCAATATTTTATGTGTTCCATTTCTCTGTAATATATAGTTTTCTAACATCTCAATTTGACAAGAAGTTTCTGTCAACTTTATGGGAACTCATGGACACAAAGTTGAAGAAGAGTACCACATTGCATCCACAAACCAACACCTAGAAGGAAGTAGTAAACAGAAGAATGGTGCATCTCCCTTGAGGATGTTGTGGTAAGTATCCTAAACTTTGGGATGAGAATTTTCATTACATCCACCATGCCTACAATCGTGCCAAACATTCATCTACGCAAGTATCTCCATTTGAATATTGTTTGGGTTATTTACCAAAGTCTCCTTAGATTTCATCTTTGGTAAAGATATTATAGTAGATGGACATAGTGATGTGGACAAAGCCAAGCATTTCATTGAACAAATTCAACTAGTGCATCAAAGAGTCAAGGGCAGCTAGAGAAAACCAAAGCCAAGTACAAAGTAAGACATGACAAATATCGGGTGGATCATGATTTCCAAGTGGGAGATCAAGTTTGGTTGTATATCAGCAAGGAAGGAATTCAAGATGAAGGTAAAAAAATCAAGCCAATAAGATATGATCCTTTCAAAATCTTGGAGAAGATTGGTAGTAATGTTTTCCGATAAGATTTTCCACCTTACATGCAAATTTATTTTGTTGTGAATGTGGAAAACTTGAGATTGTATGAGCCTCCAATGATTGACTATCATGAAGAGAATGTTCAAATTCCATCTATTAAATATTTTTCTCCTGAATATTCAGATGAATTGCAGGAAAAATCAATTCTTGACATGAGAATCAGGACCTCATGTAGAGGTAATGTGGAGTATCTTCGAGTAGGGCTCAAAGGAACAATCCAAGTTAAGGAAGACAGATTGAGATCGGTAAAGAGAAAGAATTGTACCCTCACTTACTTGCTGAGTAAAAATAGACTTTTGGTGGTCCAAAAGCTTCTAATGAGGAGGAATGATCCAAGGGATCAAAAATATGCTCAAAAGTCAAAGTGCTCAAAATATTCTAAAACTAGTGCTAAATCATAGATCTCGTTGTTCTGATTCTAATGACATTTGAATCACCTCAATTTGACATTGTATGTGAAATTTATCACATTATGAAGTTTTTGGCAAACAACTAAAAAATCAACTTGCACGTTTAGCTAGGCAGTTGATTGGGTAGGTCTAATGATGATGTGACAATAATGTCAGTAGGTGATTGTGCAAGTACAGTAGTCAAATGGGCGAATCCTATGCTGACATGTGGCATGATTGTATAGTGTGATTGGCGAGTTTTGATTGGTTGTTGTGTTTGTCGTTGGCCCAACTGCAAGCCACCACGTGGCTCTATCGGAGGCCGCCATGTGGCTTATGCTCATTAGTAAAAAAAAATGTTAACATACTGACCGATCTCGATAAGGTTCGACCCTGATATCTTTGGCTACACAATCGAACGACTTACTAATACACCACATAATGTGACTTACTATATAACATAGGCCAATTATATTTATCATAATATGGTTTGGCAGTTTTGGGGGGAGGGGGAGGCAAGCTAGGAGGCTTGCCCAACTAGCCCATAGGAGGCGGGTAGTTGGCCCCCATCTCCCGGTCCCATTAATACAACAAAAATTGTCGATGTATGGTGCAGAGGCGCAAGGTGTGTGGCACCCTGTCCAAGCCCGAGCCAACGATCATATTAATTTGCACACAACTAGGAGCAGAGGGGCTGATGAGCGCATGGCCTTTGGCTCGCACCCCTGGTCATTTGTATGCCATGTGGTTGACATAAGGGGCGGGAGTTAGGGGCACAATGCCCAGTTAACCATCCGACATTTTGCACCATTTTTGGGGGAATTTTTGCCATTCACGTGCCAGTTTGTTGCCTCGCAGAACCGCTAAAGACATAATTCGTTTCCAGCTTTTACAGAAGGGTAATTTTGCAAGACAGTGAGCAGAGAAATGAAGGAGGCCTAACTCGACCATTTTTCAGCTTTTTTGAGCACAATAAGAGCCTACACAGGGGTTTTTGGGTTGTTCTCGACACAATGACAACATTATTTTTGTGATTTGAGCATTGTATGTTGATTTAATTGACATTTTGAGCATATAATTTAAAGGGCCAACATTGGAAGTTGGACCCATAAATGTAGCCCAGAAGGGGTGAAATCCATCTTCAAATTGTTGTTTTGTGATGCTGCATGTTGTCTATTTTTCTCTGTTTAAATTTGCAAAATTTAACTAAGTTTACTAAGTTTATATTCTTTTGCAATTTTGATTTATTACCCATAAGACATAAACCAACTTGCAAACTTTTCATGAAACCTTCAATTTTTAATTTCAGATCAGGTAATGGTGGCATCTCTATTGACAACATGAATTCCAAATAAGTACTTCATGTTCCAAATATGGATCCAAATTTGCATTATGTCTATCACATGGGTGACAATAATAAAAGGGTGGAATTTTGTCCTAACAAATGGGCTGTGAAAGATATGGGCTATGAACATCAGATTGTTGCTTCAAATGGGTTATGTGAGATGTAGGTTATGAATATATGATTGTTTCTCAAAGGCATTGTGATGAAACATAGAGGATTTACAAACTTGGTAACATAGAGCCATCCAACAAACCAATAGACTAATAGAGTTCGTGGCTATGATTGCAAATGAAAATGGCGTCAACACACTTGGGCATATAATCTCTGGATCGATTTGAACATGAGCACCAACAACATGGTTCAAAAGGTTCCTTCCATCCACCTTCCAAGCTTGGGTAGGATGCCTTTCCAAGAAACACCATTATGAATCCTTCCATAAGACCTAAGCCCACTATGTCTCTCAACCCCTTGTGCTTGTGCATAGTGGCATGTGGGCCCATAAAAAATCTCTCTTATCTCTATAGCCAAGTATTTCTTCGCATTCAAGAATGACTACAACATATTCTATGGGTTTATAACATCAAAATAATCAAAATGATCAAAATAATCTAAGACATGTTTAACATATTTAAAATGATCAAAATAATTAGATGTTCAACAAATTTTCCATGGCTACACACAACTGAAACCATCCTAGATCTATTTAACACTAGATCTATCATGTGCCGAGAAGGATCAAATCCCTTAAGGTGGAAACCTTCTTTTTGGAGTGTAAAACTTGAAATAAGGTTTGAACCTCAAGAAATTTGATCCCTCTCAATGCATGATACATTTGATGTTAGATAAATCTAAACTAATACAATATAAGAGAGATATATAATTATTCTTTATATAAAATTGACATGTAACCTATTAAAAACCAACATAAATCCATATTAAATTTAAATATATCATACACTAAAATATCAAAATTTCAAAAAAAAATTACATTATTAAAAATTTAATCCCTCTCCATACATAATAAATCTAAAATTAATACTGATATATAGTAATCCTACCTCAAACTTTCTTAAAATCCCTTACTTCTACCTCAATCTTTCTTTAAAAAACCACCGTACCTTCTTATTTGTCAAGTGGAGTTCTTTCAAAGGGTTTATGGGTTCTTCTTTCCCTTTTCCGTATGAATCGGGCTCGATTCCCCTTTTTCGATGTAGGTTTTTGGCTCGATCTAAAGTTCCTATGTATTACTTAGACTGTCTCTGTAACTGACTCTGAATCTGAAGTATCGTATTTGTATTTGTTTTTCTCTGATCTACACAAAAGTTGATAAATATGAATCAAACTAATGGATGCCATCAAGTCGTTGTAGTATAGTGGTGAGTATTCCCGCCTGTCACGCGGGTGACCCGGATTTGATCCCCGGCAACGACGTCTTTTACACTCTGTTGCATTCAGCGTTTGAAGGGGTTTGTGTACATTTCTTTTGAAAGAGGCCTGTGCATTCTCATATTATATCTCATTAGTGGAGCTTTTTTACACTGTTGCATTCAGTTTTTGAAGGGGTTTATGTACATTTCTTTTAAAAGAGGCCCGTACATTCTCATATTATATCTCATTAGCGGAGCTTTAGATTCGCCTTAAGAACGCTAAATTGCTGCATTTCATCGTATGTTTTTTCTTGGTTATTGCGCGGGTGACCCGGGTTCGATCCTGGCCAACGGTGACATTTCCCCGACGATGTAGGTTTTTGAAGGTTTATGTACATTTATTTTGAAGGAAGTCGGTGCATTCTCATACTGTATCTCACAGTAGCCAAGCTTCAGAATCACCCCAAGAATGTGAAATTGCTTCATTTCATCACATGTTTTTCTTGATTATTAACGCATACCTGTGAATTTGCTCATTCTAAATTTGCCTGTCAGGCGGGTGACCCTAGTTACAATGACCTATTTTGTTTTCATTAATACGATCTGCACTTTTTAGTTGATGGCAACAATCAATCTCAAATTAATTTTCTGTTTTAATGAAGGGATGTTCACTCCACTCACCAATTCCTCTAGCTGCCGCTCCTTTCGTTTACAAACAGATTCCCTCTGCAATAACTATAAAGCGAAGATGTTTCTCTAGCAAATCACCCAAGGCATGACGGTACACAAAAAAACACAAGAAACACCAAATCGCTCTGGGCATGACGTGATATGTTTGAATAGGGGATGTGTTTCACATTGGTCTGATAGATTAGAGTAATATGGTACTAGGATGAATGACACTGCATGATCATATCCGATATTCAATATGATGGGGAAAATGTTATAAATTGTAGATTATGGGCCTGGTCAGTTAACAGGAAAGGGTACTAGGTTACTGATATGGATAACCTTGTGTGAACCTCTGATATGCAGTGTTTTGGTATGTGTCATTCCGATATAAAAGTTGAGGTTATGTCACGTGCTCAAGAAGGAGTAAAGGACTTAGCCATGAGTGCTATGTTTAATGAGATGTTTCCATAGAAACATCTTGGCATAGATGGCATAGAAGGAAAGAAAACCTGATATCTAGTATCTGATATGGCTTAACACTTATTTATCGCATGGGGTCATTGGTAGTCAATGATTTAGCTCTTAAGGCTAAAGGGTCATGAAAGGAAAGTAAATCTGGGTAATCCAAATATTTGGTCCTTCTGATGTTTTAATTGATGTGCCAATCTTTAATCAAGCGCATGGTTTTTGTCAAGATCATAGTATTAGGCCTAGTAGGGCTCCAATCTATTATTTTGACTCTCACCAAGTTACTCTAATGTCTTGTCAGCCCAAACTAGAATGGTTGGAGTGAGCAATGATGATCTGATGAACTAATCTAAAACATATTATAAGGGTGGAGCACAAAGAAATTTGAGGATGGAGTCCAAGGAGGATGTGTAGAGTATATACAACTTGTCTAAAAAAACTAACATAGACAAATGTGAGTTTAAAATCATGAAGTACTCTGTGATGTGTAGTGAAAATGGTATTGTAGCAAGAAAAGGAATCTCATGCTCAATCTGGAATCAGTGCAATGTACATAACATGAAGAGGATAGTGTACATAAAAAATAAAGGAAAATATATGTAGTTGTGCATAACAAAGTAAATACAGTGTGTGCAGAATTGTGAAGGTCAGAATAGAACATTTACAAATCTTGTAGTAGATGGGATTGGTGTCTCTTGTAGCTTGGTGCCTACAAAGAAACATAGGAGATTGCTGTCTCTTGTAGGTTGGCTCCTACAAAGTAGTAAAGGGGATTGGAGTCTCTTATAGGTTGGTTCCTACAAAGAAGCAAAGGGGATTGGTGTCTCCTATAGGTTGGTGGCTACAAAGAAATATAGGGGATTAATGTCTCCCATAGGTTGGTGCCTACAAGATCTTTCATATAAAGAAGTTTTATGTTTTCTCCTATAAGAGTTTCTAGGTATATCTTGTGTTACTTTTTCAGTATATGAGATTGATGCTTTATGATGTTTTATTGAATTTAATGATCTGTATGTGTAAACTTGAAGATTTTTTAACAATTTGCAAGTGAAAATTATGTGTTTTGGGTAGAGGATCAATTTACTAAACACATAAAAGATGATTTTTATCTCATTTTTATAGAAAATAAAGAATACATCAGCACCATAAGAACATACACAAAACAACAAATGATAAAGGAGTTCACCCCTCCTAGGCTACATCTCCTGGTCTAGCATCCAATGTTGGGCCTCCTCCATTATGCTAAAATATTATGTGTTTACATCAAGTTACAATGCTTAAAATTCTAAAACAATGTCTCCAATGGCTTCAGAATAGTCAAAAACCCCCATTTTGGTTCTTTTTGCACCTCATTTGGCCAAAAACTGAGAAAGTTATGATTGGTTCTTCATTTTCCCAAATCCCGCATCTAACCATCCTCCAATTCGGCCTTAACCTGGCTTGAGCGCTGCAAATGAGGAACTGATGCACTAAACCTGACACAGTTCCCGCTCGGTGGACGAATTTGTAAGACCATTAAGGCCACCATTAATCCCCAATCTCGAAATTCATGGTCGCATGACGGACATATGACCGTGAAAAGCATCGAAATTTGGGGGCTCTTTCTAGCCCCTGTCTCTACGTGCCCTTGGTTCTGTGCTCCCGCATGTGACCATGGTTCGGTCCCTAGGGGTTGGCCCCTATGAACTCCGCCATGCAGTTGGTCATATTGCAGCCCCATAGGGCTTGGGGCTGGCCCTCGACTCCTTTTGCGCTCCCATTTCTTTTGTTGTGGGCATGTGACTGTGTGAAGGGTCGTCAGGGTTGGGCTAGGCCCTAGACCTTGGCCCCCGGCCCGCTGTCTTGTGGCACAGGGGTGGCCAAAGGCTAGGGCTTAGCCCAACCCCTCCCCCATATGCGCATATACAAAACGCTAAATACAACCTTTCAACCTTATTTAAATAAGGAACATGTATAGCGCATTGGTTAAGACTTGACACTTGTTGCATTAGGTTGTAGGTTCGACCCCTGTGGCCTCCATTCGACCTCTGTGAAAATTTTAATGTGCCACTTGGAGGCCATGTGGCCACCTTTGGTTGGTCCATGTGACCCTCCACCATTGGCCACTTAATAACCCGATCATCAATATAATAATTAAAAATTCGACCTTGGAGCAAATTGGAGAATTTTTGAAAACAATTTTTTTAACATTTGACCAATCAGATGAGGCCATGTGGTAGTCTTCCATTGGCCCAAAAATACCCAGTCACTTGTCCAATTGATCAGAACGCACTTCTGGGAGCATATGATGCCAGATTTGAGTGAAACGAGTTGCATTGGATTCAGATCTCCGAGATCTATCCAATTGTACAGGTTTCGAGCTTTGTTACACAATTTCAATTTTGAGTTTTTTTTTTTATCCACCATATCACTCCTCCCCATTGGTAATTTTTGGACCTCCAAAATCTCTTTATCAATAAAAAATAGATGAGCGTACAGTTCCCTCACCCTTCTAGTCTCAATCCACTGAAATTTTCTTGAATTTGTCATTTTGAGCTTTTCATGGAAATACATCATTTTCCATGATTTTGGAGTCCTTGTCTTGCTGCCATAGATGACATCTTGCTACAATTTCGTAGAATATACAAAACAAAAAACTGCTTTTGAAGGAATAAACAAATTGCCTCCTTGGTATCCAATCAAAGGAAAATTAAACAATATGAAATTGTTCTCGCCTTGAACACTATCATCATGATGAAGCTTACCATGTCTAGCCTTGTACTTGGCTCGACTCTTGGCAAAATGTGATCGCCATCGTCATGCACCACCCGTTTTCAAAGCCAACACATTATGAAACCCACAAGAAGAAGTTTTGGAACCAATGTCCTCTTTTTCAATTTTCTTTTGCATTTTCTCTTTGATCTTTGCATGCTTTAACATTGGCATCTTGTTCACAACAATGTTCAACAATGATGCATGATGCTGCAAATTTACTTCACTTTGTTTACCTCTTTTAGAAGGCAACATGTTAGACTCATAAAACATCTTATTATATGAATTAGAAACATCAATGAAATCATATTTCAAACTTGAATCATATCCTTGAAATTCTTTAGATTCTTCAACACCTTCATGTTTGATCATTAACAATGCAAATTTCTGACTGGCATTAACAACCCTCTTCATTTGTCCTACATTTACAAGAGATGTGTTCAACTTCTTGTTGTATGATCTAACAATGTACTCAATCCCATTCTTGAACACATGATATTTGTTCTCGTGGCGATGAAAAGTAGATCTCCTATCATATATATACGGGCTTTCCAAAACAATACCACATATATCAATTGGAAATACAAGAAGCTCTACCTCATTTAGAAAGTTTGCAGTGATTGCAAATTTCAATTTACAACTTTTTTCCACATGCAATTTTGCATTTTCACATATCCAACCTAAAGCATAAGGTTTAGGATGAGGAATGGTTTGTAAATTCAACTTCTTGACAATGTCTTCTGAGATCAGATTTGCTTATGAACCACTATAAAACAATGTATCTATCTTGGTATGTTTTGAAATGACTCTAATATGAAAAATCTCTACTCTTGTTTTTTCATCTTGAGTTTCATTGAGACAATTTGAAGAACTAGTGCTTCTAATGTCCTTACCTTTCAAACCCATGGTTGTAATATTTGTTTCATCTCAAGAATATGAACCTAAATCATGTTGTGTAGTTGCAACTATCTTCTTCTTTTCCTTGTTCTTAAATATTTTGGATTTCATTTCTGGATGAAGTTTCCAGCAATGATCTTCATCATGGCCCTCTTTGGAACAATGTTTACATCTAAATTTTTCTTTATCCATCTTGATGGTAACATTCTTATTCCCTTTTTCTTTGAACTTACCTTTTCCATTTTCTCCAGACTCAAAGGAACATTGACTAGTTTCTTCATAAACATTTTTCCCTCTTGCCTCTAAATGAGTTGCCTGAACACAAACTTCATCTAGTTTTGTAGGGTTAAACATGAGAATGTTATGCCTCAAATGGTATGAGGTGGATATTGGTGGCCACCTGCCAAGTCCACTTGGACCCCCACCAATATTTCTTTCAACTTTTCAGTTTCGTTAATTGTAGCACAGTTTACTATTTTTAGCAGTTTTTCGGGTCCTAAACTTCTGGAGCTGTTTTGAGGCCTTAAACGACGTTTTTTTGGAAAACTGGAAGTAACATGGGTCCATGAACCGATTTTGCTCTTCCGAAAGTTGTAGTTCTCATATAGATATTTCTAATGAGATATTGTGTGCATCAAACAGAGATCATATGCTAAATTTACGACCCTGGGAAGTTAATGTACCAATTTACCCAAACAGGGCCCACAGTTTGGCGTTTCATCCTCTAGGGTTAGGTTTTTGGATGTTTAGGGTTTTCTGTTGTTTCTCAAGGTCTTCGAGCCTCATTGTAACACAGTTCAGAGGCATGTAGCCGCCACACCTCTTCTCAGAGATAAGCTACCATCGCCCTAGTTGGTTTATTTCCGTTGCTGTTTGTAAACACATTTCAGTATTTTACATTAATGAAATGAAGTACTATTTCCGCTGCATCTCTGTGTTTATGGTTATATTTGTGATTTGTTGCATTCTTGTTTAAATCCGGATCAGTGGTATCAGAGCGGTCTGCTTTTTCTCTGTTTTTCTTTGCATGTCCCTAATGACGTCGGGATATAAGGAGTTAGGGCTTGAATTGGTCGAACCTTTGCAAGACCAGCCTCACAAATCCTAACGGCCTCCCATGGCAGATGAAAAGAAAAACTAGGGGGCAGGAGATCCTATCAAAATCTTGCTCAAAAAAGCCCTCGAGTGACAAAGGAATGTGATGATGAACAACTTTGCCTAGATCCTTCAATGACTACCCAGGGGCGACGCATCAGCTTCCAACAACTACTTTGGAAACACCACACCGTTTAAGGTACAAGTTAATTTTGAAATCACCATATTTGAGGGTTAGATAGACACAGATGCCATCGATAAATGGTTAAATCTGCTAGAGGGTTATTTTTTTGTTCATGATTTTTCCAGTCGGGAAAAGATTATTTTCGCTCTTCTCAAAGCAGCCCCCCATGTCAAGGACTAGTGGGAAACCTACTGCGAGCAGAAGGATGAATTTATAGGCTCACTATTTTCAGCCGCACCCACTTTGGATTCATTCCGAGATTCCATCAAGGAGCAGTACTACCCTGTCGAAAGCTATGAGAATCAATATATAAAGTGGACCACGCTGCAGCAGGGGAGGGACCAAGACGTGTCAGAGTTTACCAATAATTTCCATACCCTTTTCAAAATGTTGGGTATCAATGTTTCGGAGCACCATTTGGTACTCAAATACCGTGACTGCCTACACAAGTACATCCAGGAAGAAATAGAATTCCTGAACATCCCCTCCCTTTGCACGACATACCGATATGCCATCAAGGTCGAGCAAAAGTTTAAACAGAAGAAGCAGGACTTTGGATCTCCAAATTCGAAGCAAGAGAAAGGTGCCCCCAAACCGCAGGAAAAAAGGACAAAGCCAAGGTGGGGCGGCCCAAGCCAACCCGCCAAAGTTGCAAGCAAAGAATAGTGCCGTGAAGCCGAAAAAGGACACAGGAAAGTGGTGTGAGTTCCATAAGAGCTCCACCCACAACACAAGTGAGTGTTGGGCCAAGCAATCACTGGTGGCCAAGCTAAAGGTTTCAAAATCATATGCATGTTCTGACTCTGAGTCAGAACCTGAAAAGGGGAATGACAAAGGGAAGCAGATTATCAATGCAGAGCCCAATGCCACAGTTACCACCATGAAGATACAGAAGGAGGAACTCAAAGATCCAGAGGAGGAGGAGCGTCTCTTTCAACTCTAGATGTGGGTAAAGGGCTCCCCGCTATAGTTCATTGTCGACAGCGGGAACCAAAACAAACTCATTTCGACAGAGGTCGTGAAGCGGCTAGGTTTACCAACCACATCATATCCACAATCTTACACCATCGGGTGGCTTCACCAAGGACGGGATCTTTGCGTGAGCCAACAGTGTCACCTTCCATACAACATCAAGCCCTTCACGGATGAGGTATTATGTGACATTGTTCCCCTTGAAGTTTGTGATGTATTATTAGGACAACCATACTAATGGAATCGACACGTTGTGTATAAACCAAGGCCCCGTGCTATTATTATTACTTTGGGAAATAAGTTGTACAGGATACCGGAGGTAGCACCGCCTACCACCATCTCTTTGGTTACTACAAAACAATGCAGTAAGCTCATTTCCAAAACCAGGAAATTTGTTTTCCTAATGATACGCCCTCAAGGAAAGAAGAAGACGGTGGCCACGACCTCCAGACAGCCCCCCCCCGCACGACAACTACAGATGGACAAGGTCGTGGAGGAGTACGAGGACATATTCACCTCCCCTGCAGGGGTTCCTATGCATTGTCAGGTCAAGCAATCCATGGATCTGACCCAAGGTGCATCGCTGCCCAATGGACCAATCTATCAGCACTCTGTTCTATAGAATGATGAAATCAAGAGGGAGATTCAAGAGCTACTACAGAAAGGTCACATCTGTCTGAGTTTATCATCCCGTGGGAGCCCGATCGTGTTGGTACAGAAGAAGGATGGGACTTGGAGACTCTGTATTGATTATCGGGCGCTGAACAAGATCACTCTCCGTAATAGGTACTCGATCCCACAGATTGATGACCTCTTAGACCAACTGAAGGGGGAAAAATATTTCAGCAAGATCGATTTGAAGTCAGGATATCACCAGGTACCAATAGAGCCCTTTGATGCGTGGAAGATTGCCTTCAAAGCCAAGGAGGGCCTTTTTGAATGGTTGGTTATGCCTTTCAGATTGACGAATTCTCCTGCAACTTTCATGAGACTAATGGATGACATCTTGCAGCCATTCACCAACTCATTTGTGGTGGTATACTTGGATGACATCCTGATCTTTAGCCAGATTTGGGAAGAGCACCTCCTTCACATCTGACAGGTTCTCCAAACACTGCGACAATACAAGTTATGTGCCAATTTGGAGAAATGTACTTCTGGCATGACCCAAGTTCAGTATCTAGGATACATTATTGATGAATAGGGAGTGCATGTGGATCCAACCAAGATCCAAGTCATTTGGTATTGGCCATCTCTAACCACTATGACAGAGCTCCGTAGCTTTCTAGGTCTTGCCAACCTCTACTGCAGGTTCGTGTTGGAATTTTCTCATATCACTTGGCCCTTGAGTTAAGTCACCAAGGGAGGTGAAAAAGCAAAATTATTTTGGTCTGAATCTCAACAGAAGGCATTCACAGAGTTGAAATATCACCTCTGCACAACACCAGTGCTCACATTACCAGACTTGCAACAACCATTTGAGGTCGAGATAGATGCCTTTGACTATGCTATTGGGGCAATCCTTACTCAACACGGGCATCTAGTGGCATATCACAGTGAGACACTTTCAGACTTAGTCTGGAAGTATCCCACTTATGACAAAGAGATGTATTCCATTGTGTAGGCCTGCCGACAATGGAAGCATTGAATTTTGGGGAAGGAAACGATTATCCACACAGACCACCGACCCCTGTAGTTCATACAGACCCAAGGGAAATTGCAGAATGATCGCCATCAGAAGTGGTTCACATACCTACAACAGTTCCATTTCAATATCAAGTATAAGAAGGGCATCACCAATAATGTTGCAGATTTGCTCAGTCGACCACTGATCATGCCATTAACCACCGTGCTCAACTCTTGTGGGCACGAGACTTCAGATTGGCCACTTCTCTACAAAAGCAACCTAGAATTTAGCCACACATACCAGACACTCTTGGAGGGTCAACATGTTCCAGATTTTCACCTCCAGGATGCCCTGTTATGCCTCCTGGGTCACCTTTTTGTTCCTCCAAGTGAGCATGCCAAGATGATTTGGGAAGCACACTACAATCGGGCTGCTAGGCATTTCGGGGTCAAGAAAACGATGGTAGTATTGCAGAAATATTTCTATTGGCTGAATCTTCGACAGGATGTCGGGAAGTACATCCGATCATGCACTGCCTGTGCCATTGCCAAATCGACCATCAAGAAGCAAGGCCTCTATACCCCGCTGCCTACCCCAAGTTGACCTTGGGAATCCATCTCCATGGATTAAATTTCAGGCCTTCCTTCCACTAAGTATGGAAAAGACTGTGTTTTTGTGGTCGTCGATAGGTTCTTGAAGATGGCCATTATGGTAGCCTGCAAGAAAAATATTACAGCTGAAGCCACTGCTAAAATCTCCTTTGAATGAGTGTGGGTACACTTTGGGATCCCACAGTGTATCATCTCAAATTGGGACAACAGGTTCCCTAGTACATTTTGGTCCAGTCTCTGGTCGATGCTGGACAACAAACTCACTAAGTCCACAACCTTCCATCCTCAAACTGATGGCGAGACAGAGGTTGTCAACATGATGATCATACACATTCTGCGCATGTACAACTCAAAGCATCCAAGCACATGGGATGAGAGCCTCCCCTATGTTCAGCACAACTACAACCAGGCTCTTCATAGCTTGACTGGCCATAACCCTTTTTAGGTGGGCTTGGGATTCCAGCCACTATGTCCCATGGATGTGGCCATGCCATTTGAAGCTACTCACGCAGATTCCGCTCATGTCCAGTCCGAAATAGATAAGGCAACCAACTTCATTGAGCACATCTAAAATATTCGCCAGCAGGTCCATGACATTCTAGAGAAATCAAATGCCAAGTACAAGTAGCGACATGATCAACATTGGGTGCTACACAAGTTTCAGGTGGGCGATAAAGTCTGGCTGCATTTTCAAAAGGAACACCTTATCAGAGCCTATTGGAAACTCAGACCACTCCGATATGGTTCTTACACCATTACCAAGGCTATGGGAGACAATGCATTTGAGCTCAACATTCCCCCATTCCTTGGCCTGCACCCAGTGTTCAATGTGGACCGCCTTCGA
The DNA here is from genome assembly GCA_000404065.3 of Pinus taeda. Taxonomy (NCBI): domain Eukaryota; kingdom Viridiplantae; phylum Streptophyta; class Pinopsida; order Pinales; family Pinaceae; genus Pinus; species Pinus taeda. The sequence continues at coordinate 68,617 of APFE030622765.1, forward strand.
CCATACTTTCCACCATTACTAGACACATCCAACATTGCAGAACAACTCACACCCACAAAGTTAAATCCAGATTGCATGGAACAAACTGCAATTGATCAGATCATGGACACACAGATCAAGCACACTCGCCAATAGAATATCCAACTGTATTGAGTTGTCAAAGCAAGCCAACTCCTCCACCAGGGCAAGTGGCTCACCAAGGACCAAGTTCAGTGGAAGTTTCCTCATCTCATGGAGGAACTCAACGCAACGGGGACCATTGCTTCCTAAGGGGGGAGAAATGATCCAGGTGGATATTGGTGGCCACCTGCTAAGTCCACTTGGACCCCCACCATTGTTTCTTTCATCTTTTCAATTTCCTTAATTGTAGCATAGTTTACTATTTTTAGCAGTTTTTCGGGTCCTGAACTTCCGAAGGTTTTTTGAGGCCCTAAATGACATTTTTTGGGAAAGCTGGGAGCAACATAGGTCTCTAGACTAATATTTGTTTTCCCAAATTTGTATCTCTTGGATAGATCTTTCTAACAAGATATTGTGCGCGTTAAACGAAGATCATATGCCAAAGTTACGACCTCGGGAAGTTGATGTACCAATTTACCCAATCGGGGCCCACAGTTTTGCGTTTCATCTTCTAGGGTTAGGTTTTGGGATGTTTAGGGTTTTCCATTGTTTCTCAACAATAAATAGGGCTTCGAGCCTCATTGTCACACAATTCAGAGGCATGTAGCCGCCACATCTCTTCTTAGAGATAAGCTACCATCACCCTAGCTGGTTTATTTCCATTGTTGTTTGTAAGCATATTTTATTATTTTACATCAATGAAATGAAGTATTATTTCTGCTGCATCTCTGTGTTTATGGTTATCTCTGTGATTTGTTTTGTTCCTGTTTAAATCCGGATCAAGTTTCTTCATAAACATTTTTCCCTCTTGCCTCTAAATGAGTTGCCTGAACACAAACTTCATCTAGTTTTGTAGGGTTAGACATGAGAATGGTATGCCTCAAATAACTATGCAATCCTCCAATATATTTGAGCAAAGTATATTCTAAGGAAAAATATATACCCAAAATAAAAGCGATTTTCCTAAATTCTTGAGTATAAGATTTCACATTTTTCCCTTTAGCTTGCCTAAAGTTCTGCCAATCCATAATAACTTTTTGCATGTATGCTAATGGATAAAATTGCCTTCTTATTGCAACAATAAAATCATTCCAAGAGGATACAACCTTACCATGTTTCTTCATTTCCTCTTAAGTTTTGGATTCCCACCAAATTAGTGTTGCACCTTCCAATCTAAGAGAAGCAAGCTGAATCTTGGTTTCATCATCTTTGATTCTTTATATCCTGCAATACACTTCAATCTAACGAATCCAATTGTCTAATATTTCTGCATTTACCTCTCCATTGTACATAGACAATTCAAACTTAATGTCAAGCTTGAGCAAAGTATTTTTACCATGACCCCTTGGGGAATTTGGATGTGTTTGTGAAAGGGTAGAAGAAGTTGAAGATGGGGATGAAGATGAATATGAGGATGATGATGGAGGTGAAAGTTGTGGTTTGTCACCATTACCTCCATTCCATTTTGGATGCTTGTCTCCTTTTCCAACATGAGGTTTTGAGCTTTCTCCATACAATCTAGAATTCCTCTCCTCATACAAAACCTTAACCATCTCTGACATATCAAATAATTATTTTATGAAAGTCTTCTCATTTTCAAACAGCTCTTCAGGACCTTCTTCATGTGCCATGACTATTGAAGCTTGAGGAGTGTTTGTTCTCCTTGAAACAATTTTAGATCTTGGCTCCACAAATTATCCTTCTCTTCTTTTGAGCTTCAACCTTATAAACATAAAAAAAAAACACTTGCAAACAAATCAAATCTTCACAATAACTTGTTGCTTTGATACCAAAATGATCTGTATGTATAAACTTGAAGATTTTTTAACAATTTGCAAGTGAAAATTATGTGTTTTGGGTAGAGGATCAATTTACTAAACACATAAAAGATGATTTTTATCTCAGTTTTAAAAAAAATAAAGAAGACATCAACATCATAATAGCATAAAAAAAAATGATAAAGGAGTTCACACCTCCGGGGCTACATCTCCTGGTCCAGCTTCTAATGTTGGGCCTCTTCCATTATGCTAAAAAAAAATATGTATTTACATCAAGTTACAATGCTCAGAATTCTAAAAAAATGTCTCTAATGGCTACAGAACAATAAAAAACCCCCATTTTGGTTCTTTCTCCACCTCATTTGGCCAAAAACTGATAAAGTTATGCTTGTTTCTTCATTTTCCCAAATTCCGCACCTAACCATCATCCAATTCGGCCTCAACCTGGCTTGAGTGCCCCAAATGCAGAATCAACGCACTAAACCTGGCATGATTCTTGCTTGACAGGTGAATTTGTAGGACTGTTAAGGGCGCAATTAAGCCCCCAGTCCTAAAATTCATGGTCGTATGACGACCATATGACTGTGAAAAACATCGAAATTTGGGGGCTTTGTATAGCCCCTGTGTCTGCTTGCCCTTGGTTCTATTCTCTCACATGTGACCATGGTTCATCCCCCTAGGGGCTGGCCCCTCTGAACTTCGCTGCACTATTGGCCATATTGCAGCCACATAGGTCTTGGGGTTGACCCCTTGTGGGTGGCCCCCGAATCCTTTTGTGTTCCCGGTTCTTTTGTTGTGGGCATGTGACTATGTAAAGGGTTGTGAGGGTTGGGCTAGGCCCTAGTACTTGCCTCCCCACCCACGGTCTTGTTGTGTAGGGGTGGCTAGGGGCTAGGACTTAGCCCAACCCCTCCCCCATATGTGCATATACCAAACATTAAATATAACCTTTCAACCTTATTTAAATAAGGAACACATATAACTCATTGGTTAAGATTTGGAACTTGTTGCAGGAGGTTGTGGGTTTGACCCTTGTGGCCTCCATTTAACCTTTGCCAAAATTTTAATGTGCCTCTTAGAGGCCATGTGGCCACCTTTGGTCGACCCATGTGGCCCTCCACCATTGGCCACTTAATAACCCAATGATCAATAAAAATAATTAAAAATTCAACCTTGGAGCAAATTGGATAATTTTTGAAAACATTTTTTTTAACATTTCGACCAATCAGATGAGGCCATGTGGCAGCCTAAACTGGCCCAAAATTACACAATCACCTGCCCATTTGCCAAAATTTTCCCTATTTGACAATTCGATCAAAACGCAATTTTGGGAGCATCCGATGCCAGATTTGAGTGAAACAAGTTGCATTGGATTCATATTTCCGAGATCTATCCAATCATACAATTTTTGAGCTTTCTCACACACTTTCAATTTTGAGCATTTTTTTTATCCACCAGATCATTTAACTAATTAAAAATTGTCATTAAACTAATTCGCCCCCCTTCTTAATGTAATTGTGAATTACAACAATTGGATTCAAAGCAAGTTCCTTTAGAAGTAGTCTAACCATTGGAAAGTAAATCTTAGAGGGAAAAATGGATAGAAGTGATAATAGTGCCCCATCCTTTGATGTAACAAGTTATACTTTCTCGAAGATAAGGATGATGACACATCTAATGTCTTTTGGTGTTGATCTATGAAATTTTGTGGTAGATGGCTACAAATTTCTAAAAATTCCTCTAATAGATGCAAATGAGAGAAAGACTTATGCAAATAATTCCAAAGAAACAAATGCAATCTTGAATGGTCTTCTTGATTCAATATTTGTTAAGGTAATGCACTATGAATATACTAAATAAATTTGGGATAAGCTTCAAAGTAATCATGAAGGAGATGAAAAGGTAAAAAGGGATAAAGTTCAAACTCATCGAATGTAATTTTAAAGTTTAAATATGACTGAATAAGAAGACATTGTATTTTTTTCCCTTTAGTAGATGAGGTCATGAGTGCTATTAGAGGATTGAGTGAAAATATTGAAGAATTAGTGATTGTTTGGAAATTATTGAGATCTCTTCCATTAAGGTTCAATCCAAAGACCTTATGTTACACTCACTTTTGCCCCCTTGAAGCCATCTTTCCATCTATGATAGGTGTTACTTATGAATTAACCCAACCTCCAAGGTTTGTTATCAATATGGGGTCACTAAAAATCCTTCTTATCCACATTTTGTGGAATTAATTTCTAGTATCACCATCATGTTCAACTCCTTGAGAGTTTTACAGTGATATAAATTTTATCTCAATACGAATCCTAGATTAAGGGTTATTTCCTTTTAAAGTTTTTGCATTTAAATGGTGCCACCTCGGTAAGGGACCACCATGTGTGACCCATATGTGTCCTATGTGGCTCTACCACTTCAGCCCAAGAAGTCCCCTCATCACATGTGGAATAAATGTGACATCTCCATGAACAATACCAGGACTTTTTATGGCTTTCCACCTCTCCCTATCTCATGGGTCCCATAGGGCCCACATCCTTTCATGTTTTATCATTGTTCTCAACTATATATTGATAAGGGGAAATATGGGGTGCACACAAATATGTCCCTTTTATACACCCCTGAATCCCCCAAATATATTATGTCTTAACAGGGAGACTCAAATTTAGTGTTTCACCATAGCGAACACTGCATGCCACTGCCATACCCCAGTGTCCCCTAATCACTCGCAATTCTAAATAAGCATCTAGTTCCAGTCCCATCCAAGACCTTTTCTCTTGTGTCTATCTTTGCCACTTTCAGATGCTCCAGACTCTAGATAGAATTTCCACCTTCGAGGAAATTCGGTCCCATTCCATGTCTTTTCCCAAGTGGGGACAACCCCAGATCTCCGGTACAAATTCAACCATTCTCAAAAATATCTGGTGAAATTAGTATTTGGTGGTTTTCCAAAGTTGTAGAAAACTCATCCAACCAGATACTCCTAACTACTGGATATAACAACCATTATGAAAAATTAGTAAAGAGTATCCAGTCTAGAGACCATTCTACTAAGAGATCATCCGAACCTGGATTCCAAGTCTATAGTTCACTCAGAATTAAAATAAATTGAGAAATCAAGGAATTTTAGCAATATTTCTTGAGACTGGACTTCTACCAAGAACATCAAAATTCCAGGGATAATATCAAAGCTCTAAAATCAACCTTCAGAGGTGATTATGCCAATAATGTAAGGGATTTAAAGGCATTGGAAAACCTAATTCACACCAAATCTTGAGCAAGGGAAAAAAATGGCTTCCAAGACCAATTTTATTAGAGAAAACTACATGCCATTCTCACTTTCTGAAGTTCACAATATCCCACAGAGCACAAAGGTGCATAACCATGTCATTCTCACAATGCTCTTAAAATAAATAACTATTATAATTTAATTCATTCTTTATTCAATATACGCTTCAGGAATTCTCTTCTTGGGTTATAAAGTAGCTTAAAGACTCAAACTAAAATCACAAGCTATCAAATTCATAGCCATATCAAACAATGGAAAACACTTGCAATAATGGTTGATTGAGGGGACCCAAGGAACCAATCACATTCATGTATATAACTTTCAATTCATGAAATATTAACAATCACATAGATTCATAGGTTCTAGATAAACATAAAATCACATAAGGCAAATCATTCACCATGAACATACATAAATATTATCATCCTGTCATAGGTGATATTGATCCATACATTTACACATCTTTATATATATCACAATAAAAAGAATGTGTGTGTATGTGTGACCATGCAATATATAAAAGGGTGGATGATCTAAAAGCGCGAAATTAGATCGCTACCTCACACTTGGCAAGTTTTAAATGGGCCTTTCAAAACAATAATTTAGTTCAGTTGAAGATGTTATCCAAAAAGGACATGACACACATAAGCATGTAATGTCAAATAGAAAGGCACCGATATTGTTGACAGAGTTCACCCCTCTTGGGCTACGTCTCTGGGCCCTTCTCTAAAAGGCTAGGTCGCTTGTATTTTGGTGAATAAGAAGAGGTACATCAAAATTTTTGATACATTTGCGGTTATTTCCCCAGGACATAAATGCTCTCCTTTAGAGAACTTTCGTAATTTCACTTGTAATTCTACAAACAACTTGTCATTTATAGAAAAACATAGAGTTTCTAACAATGACTCTAACATCTACTGAAATTGAGAATTCGAGTTTCATCAATACATTGATTATTTACATCATCTCCACTTGTCTAAGTGAGACACAATTCAAGTACAAACTTCTGCAGATTTCATTGCCGCTGTTGATGAACAAGTACTGTCGTTGAATCCGGAATGTGCCAAAAACCCTGTTTTGGCTCTTCAAGTGTCCAAATTGACTTTCATATGCTTTCAGAAAGAAAAAACTAGCTTGACCAAAACTTCAAGTTGTCCAACACTCTCGGATGGCATAGTGGCTCTACACCTCCTGGCACTCAAAACTGCACTACAACAACACTCTGGCTTGCTTGACTTCCTCTAAAGGCTTCACTGATAAGTTCATCTTTTGCTTCCTAGATCTGTCTTCTGATCCTTCCTTTAGGATGGTACTACGACCTCCTTTTATATTATTTCCCAATGCTAATTTTGGAGTTTGTTTTAACAACTTTACAACTTTTGGCTATTCAAATGAATTCCAGATAGCGCCATCACATTTTTAAACCATATATAATTAAAACATTGGACCACCACTTTCAACTTAACCCTAAGTTTTTGAATGCTTATGACCATGCATAACAAATATAACAAAGTGGGTTTGACTTAGGGTGGCGCATTTCCATTGGCCGTCATTGCAAATACTTTGGAATAACAAAAAACATTAATGTTGCCTTGATTGCAATCCATTGGGACTTTGGAAGGTGACGTAGCCATGCAACCCTTGTCACTCGATGTCGTCGTGCCACCTTAGGATTGTCGAGTGACTAGACCAAGCCTTGCTCCCCATCAGTTCGTGCCATCACACATCACGACCCATGGCACTATTTAATTGTTTGTTATAACAACTCGGCTATGTTTATAACCCTGCTGACACATACACTGGACTGTGTACTCTACTGGCTTGCCTACGCACTGTTGGACTACCACATAGTAGTGCCAACTCTATTATTCATATAACATGACCTGTATTCTTTTAATATCAATCTTGTCTCTATTTATTATGTTGACTCCATGCCACCATCCGCACTATCATGTCAGATGCCATCGTGCCACTTCCTCTGCATTTCTGGTGCCACATAACCCGTACCATTTTTGCGTTGACATGCCACATAACACGTGACCCCTCCTCTGCGATGTCATAACTCACCATTTTTGCATTGACATGCCACCTCCTCTACTCTTCCGATGCCACATACCTCGTGCCATTTCTGCGCTAGCATGCCACATGATCCAAACTCCATTGCAATATCTAAGCTCAGATTCAAAACTCCGCCATTTTGCATATAAGTTTGCAACCTATGCCTCTGCCATTGGATTTAAAACATGGTCATTATACCATAAAGTTTAAACATTAAACAATATAATTCCTGGATAATCAATGAACCCATAATATGTGGTTTCCATAGTTCAATTTTACATTGCGCCAATTAATTTCCATAGTTTTTAACCTTACCTCCCTTTTGTAGGTTTTAACCCCCTACAAAAATTACCTGCATACGAATTCTTAACATAGAAAATAAACAATGCGAGAGCATAACACATAAAGCACATATACACAGAGATTCCCCCTGGATCCCAAAACTGGGACTACCAACTTGATTTTTCATTATGTTCCTTTCAATGTTGCAATACATATTTATACATGCCAAAGCATCCAATACCATGGATCGAAAACCATCGCCTCCAAAACCATGGACCGAAAACCATCGTGTCCAAAACCATGTGCAAAAATCATGCACAAAACCATAGGTAGGTTAGCCCAACCTAATATAGGGTCCAAAAAACAAAATTTTCTGGGGTGCTGCCCCAAACCCCATAGAGTGGGGTTACCTGCACCCCTAAAACCCCTTGTGACTCCCCCCCCGCTTCGCAATCGACGCAACGAAGGGGGGGCTCCACCCCCCCTCTAACCCCCTGATTAAATACATGGGATAGTCATGGAAAGAATATAACACAACCCAACATTCTCCCACTTGTTGTTTTCTTTCCACAGGGGACCAAAAGAGAGCTTAGTCATTTATCCAGCCCTGCAACGCCCATTGTTTCTCTACACCAAGAGAACTTCTTAGAGCTCACAGATTTTGTCAATGCATCTACAATATTCTTCAAAGTGTCCACCTTTACCAGCAACACCTTTTTGTCTTGTATCATATCCCTCACAAAGTGATATTGAACATCAATGTGCTTTGCCTTTGAATGATATGCAGGGTTCTTTGCCAAGAAAATTGCATTTTGACTGTGACAGTCTATCCTTATAGCTCCCTGTACTAACCCTATACTTGAACACAATCTCTGCAACCAAACTACTTCCTTACTTGCATGAGTGGCTGGCATGTATTCTGCCTCTATAGTTGATAGTGCCACTATAGATTGTTTCTTACTCATCCAACTGACTGCACCTCCTAATAGGTTAAACACATACCCACTTGTAGATCTTCTCTGATC
>APFE030622765.1:88527-101966 GCA_000404065.3 Pinus taeda
TGTTGCCAAGGTAGCTTCTATTAGATTACTTTTATCTATTGCTGTTGCTTTTGATTTTGAGGTAGAACATATGGATGTGAAGAAAAAATTTCTTCATGGGGATCTGGAAGAGGAGACCTACTTGAAGCAACCTGAAGGCTTTCCGGTGAAGGTAAGAAAGGACTAGTATGCAAGTTAAAGAAGTCTCTGTATGGGTTAAAACAATCAACAAGGATGTGGTATACAAAATTTGATACATTTATAGGGGGACCTGGCTTCACCAGAAGCAAAGCAGATCATTGTGTGTATTTTAAATTAATTGGTGACCGTGTTATTTATCTGGTCTTGTATGTGGATGACATGTTGTTGGTTGGAAACGACAAAGAAATTATCTAGGATTTGAAGACCCAATTGTCCTCCAAATTCGACATGAAAGATCTTGGTGCTGCAAGCTATATTTTGCGGATGGAAATTAAAAGAGATTAGGAAAAGAGGAAGCTTTGGTTAAACCAGAGGAAGTATGTCGAGACAATATTGTATAGGTTTAATATGCAGGATAGTAAACTAGTGAAGGTTCCTATTCCTGTAGGTGTAAAGTTATCTGCTGAACAGTGTCCCAAGACATAAGGAGACGAAGACTGGTGAAGGTTCCTATTCCTGTAGGTGTAAAGTTATCTACTGAATAGTGTCGCAAGACACAAGAAGAGGAAGAGGACATGTTCCATGTTCCATATGCAAGTGCAGTCGGTATCCTGATGTATGTGATGGTCTATACGAGACCAGACATTGCACATGCAGTGGGAGTATTGAGCATATTTATGTCAAAACCAAGGAAGGAGCATTGGATAGTAGTGAAGCGGGTTTTCAAGTATTTGCGTGGCACTAGTGATTATGGTTTGTGCTACCAAGGAAGAGTAGGATTGGACATAGTTTTGGGTATTTGTGGCTTTGTTGATGCAGACTAGGTTGGAGATCTGGACCAGAGAAGATCTACAAGTGGGTATGTGTTTAACCTATTTGGAGGTGCAGTCATTTGGATGAGTAAGAAAAAATCTATAGTGGTGCTATCAACTACAAAAGCAGAATACATGGCAGTCACTCATGCAAGCAAGGAAGCAATTTGGTTGCAGAGATAATGTTCAAGTATGGGGTTAGTACAGGGAACTATAAGGATAGATTGTGACAACGAAAGTGCATTTTTCTTGGCAAAGAACCATGCTTACCATTCAAAGACAAAGCACATTGATGTTCAGTATTACTTTGTGAGGGATATGATAGAAGACAGAAAGGTGTTGCTAGTGAAGGTGGACACTTTGAAGAATACTGCAAATGCATTGACAAAATCTGTGAGCTCTGAGAAGTTCTATTGGTGTAGAGAAACAATGGGTGTTGCAGGGCTGGATAAATAACTAAGTTCTCCTATGCCCCCCTATGGAAAGAAAACAACAAGTGGGAGAATGTTGGGTTATGTTATATTCTTTCCATGACTAGCCAACGTAGTTAACTGGGGGGTTAGAGGGGGGGCAGAGCCCCCCTTTGTTGCACCGATTGCGCAGCGGGGGGGTCACAGGGGGTTTGATGGGGGTAGGCAACACCCCAGGGAATTTTTTTTTTGGACCCTATATTAGGTTGGGCGGACCTACCTATGGTTTTTTGCATGGTTTTTCGCACATGGTTTGGATGCGATGGTTTTCATCCCATGGTTCTGGACACGATGGTTTTCGGTCCATGGTATTGGATGATTCGACATGTATAAATATGTATTGTAACATTGAAAGGAACATAATGAAAAATCAAGCTAGTAGTCCCGGTTTTGGAATCCAAGGGAAAATCTCTGTGTATATGTATTTTATGTGTTATGCTCTCACATTGTTTATTTTTTGTGTTTTAGATTTCGTATGCAGGTAATTTCTGTACAGGATTAAAACCTACAGTAGTAAACAACATAAAAGGATTGAGAGAACTAATGGAAAACAAGGTAATTGTATGAAAAATACTTAGATCACCTCCAATGAGATTTGATGCTAAAGTATTCATTCTAAAAGGAAGATCAGACTTAAAAAATGTAAGTATGGATTATTTGCATGGAATTATTACAACCTACAAAATGGGAACAAAGCAAAAGAACCCATCCAAAAGAGAAGAAAATTTTACGACATCCAAGAAGGAAGGGAAAAACAAGCAATGGTCTAAGCCAAGCCCCAATTGTAGTTGTAGTGAAATTTAAGTTGAAGAGATATCCAACTTTGTGAGGAAGCTAAAAAGAGGAACTTGTAAGTACAAAGGTAATATCCCTTTAAAATGTTTCAATTGTGATGAAATTAGTCATTTTAGTTCAAAGTGTCTTTATTATTGTAAGAAATTTTCATGATTGTGGACAAAGGTGAATTCCCTGGATTTAGTGGCATGATCTAGAACAACAAAAGACAAAAATATTCAAGTTTACCTTAGAGAAATCAAAGAATGGGAAAGAAGCCTACCTAGAATCTATAGCAAGCCTTCCTTTCCTCCTTTCTTGTAAGCTCCAACTCTAGCTCCAAGTGCTATAATTAGAATCTGTACACACGACTAAAACAAGTGAAGGAACCACAATCACATATCATAATTTAAAATATCTATTCAATTATTCATCATGGCATTGAATACATGAGTGAAAACATAACACAACAAATATAGGAAAACAAGATTCTCTTTGTATTATTATAGGAGCGAGTTACAACCATAAATGGAAGTCTAACTTTGTAGATATCTCCCCAAGTTGAGTTGTGCTTCCTTGCCACAAAGCACACCACAACATCAACCCTAATACATGAATGTGATAACTCCTTAGGCTCAAAGCATCAACATGAGGGCACTATCAATCTCCAAAACCCAACTATGATGTTAGGGAAGGTAGTAAATATATAAGGTAAGAGAGGTTGTCTAGGATTTACCACTCTAGGCTTCAGATCCACATATGAGGGGAGGATGAGCTCAAGGGATAAGAGATAAGGTCTCCAAGTTAGGATCAGAAAGAAATTCAAGATCTCTATCCAAGGTAAATAGTTAAAACCACCTTAAATTCTTCTTGAAGGGGACGCTTCAGAAATATTCTTTAATTTTCCTAAATTTCAGGAATCAATGCACCTACATAATAGAGAAACATATGTTGATAAATGAAGGTGATTAGTTATACAACATGCAACCAATGCATGCGGACTAAAGGTCAAGGTTCACTAGGGCAAAAAACATGGTTTTTGAGCTAATTGATCTAGCAACTCAGAATTTTTGGAGAGGTTATTCTTAGGGCTTTGTGTTGAAAATAGCAACAAGAAATGATAAAATTAGAATCCAAAAATTCCAGTTTAATTTGTCCTTGAATTAAACTGAGAATTAAAATTGAATTCTATTCTCATAACAACTTGTAATAGTTAACTAGAGTGAGTTGACTTAGTTAACTTAGAAATTTCGAGTTGGAAGTTTTTCTGAAGTCATGTATATGTTCTCCATATATTATAGGGTTCTAGGATGAATTAAGTATGAGTTGTAATTAGTTAACTTAGTTTATTGAGTTAATTCCAGTTAAATTTATTTCCAAATTGTTTGAGGAACTAATAATGAGTTAATAGTCAGTTGGTGCACTAATGCACTCAACTAGTGCTACTCCAGTTAGCTGAAGATTCCCTCATTAGAAACTCATGCATATCGATTTTGAGAAAGAACCAGTTGAGACTAGAGTGTAGGGACAATGTACTATTTGTTGTATAATTTTCTGAGTTGTACAGGTGGTGCATGCAATCAGAGAAGGACCTAATTTTGGATTGCGCAGTTATGGATGAGGAATTTCCCTTTAAATACAGGTTAATTATCTCAGGAATTGTGAAAAGAATTAGAAGCTTAGAGGCTTGGAAATTTGGCTAAGTATTGGCCAAAGGAAGTCATCAAGCGGAGGATAGGAAATACTTATGCAGGTTAAGCTCAAGGTTGAGTAGAGCATATTGTATTGATCCAAATTCTTTGACCAAGGACACATTGGAATAGAGACTTGGAGAGCTTGTGAAGAGGCTAAGCTTTGGCCTTGAGCTTGATTATGTGGTGGATATTGAATTTGATGAGTGTTGGGGTTGTTTTAGAGAGAACAAGCATTCTAATGCCATCTTGATTTTCCAGATTAATACGAAACAAAATAGTGGGGTTTTGAGTTGTGGCTTTCCTTGGATATTTATTGTGTTATGTGCCTTTGATTCTCTTCCTCTATGGATTATTGTTTGCTTGATGTTTATGGGCTTTCAGTGTAAATAGTAGAAGAGATTATTGTCTCTTGTTTTAGTAGATTACATGAGCTTGTGAATCTACACGAAAATTCTACATGGTATCAGAGCTAGATTTGTAGAGATTTTTTACACGGTATCAGAGCTAGATTTGTAGAATTTTTTTACATGGTATTGAAGCAAGAATTTTTTTTTTTTTGGGCCGTGAGTTTGTAGAGCAGATATGAAAATTTTTGTACAAATTTAAAAAAAAATAGCAAACGGACACCTTGTGAAAAAATGCCAAAATCCAAAAAAAAATCAGTTGAATCAGGGTTGGGATGAAGGAGATATCGTTGATTTAAAATCAATGTTTTTGTTTTAGAAAATTTTGTGACGACGGGTCAAATGAAATAGATTGGTGTGCTAGCCAAGAACCTATATGCACTTGAGGTACAAGATGCATATAAAGCCTTGAGGAGCAAGGCAAAGGTTAGAGACTTGGTGTTTGAGAGGGAGAGTAAATTACCTCTCAACATGTAGCCCCAAAAGAATCCTCAGAATCAGCTTCAGGAAGTTGTGGAGCAGCCACAACTAGAGAAGGTGAGAGGAGACCAAGTGGAGAGCTTCACTCAAGAAGAGAAGAAGCAGTCTCAGACAATTGTGGAGCAGCCACAATTAGAGAAGCGGAGAGGAGACCGAGTGGAGGCATCTACTCATGCAAAGATGTCTAGTAGGGGGGAATTTCAAGCCAGGTGGGCAGAGGGATCACATGCAGCCATACCTCCAGGTGTGAGGCGGGGTGATGTGAAGTGATAGTTGCAAGAAGGCTGAAATTGGGCAAGGTCCATTAAGAGGTTTTATCTCATGGATTATACCTTGCTATGGGATCCTAAAGTACATAGTAGCGGGAGGAATCAGTCAGATTGATGCAGTCAGAGATCAAAGTGGTATAGGCTAGAGTAGTTAGATATTGAATAAGCATAGAGAGGATTAAAAACAATGCAGAAAGGTAGAGTCAACAGAAGCACAGAGTTTTCAATCTATAGAGGCAATAGTATTCAGAGACTTTGATGATAGAGGCATCATTCTGATTCAGGTTGGATGTTTTTCCTTTTTTTGGAGTTGTTGGAGCAACAACACTAGAGAAAAGTATTACATGCAAAACATTCCAAAGGTTTAGGAGCGGGATCAAGTTGAATTCCTTTCTTGTTGAGAGGGAGTGTTGAAAATAACAGCAAGAAATGATAAAAATAGAATCTAGAAATTTTAGTTTAATTTTCCTTGAATTAAATTGAGAATTAAAATCAAATTCTATTCTCATAGCAACTTGTAATAGTTAACTAGAGTGAGTTGAATTATTTAAGTTAGGAATTTTGACTTGGAAGTCTTTATGAAGTCATGTATATGTTATCCCTACATTATAGGGGTCCAGGATGAGTTAAGTATGAGTTGTAATTAGTTAACTCAGTTTACTGAGTTAAGTCTAGTTAAATTAGTTCCAAACTGTTTGAGGAACTAATAGTGAGTTAACAGTCAGTTGGTGCACTAATGAACTCAACTAGTGCTACTCTAGTTAACTGAAGGTTCCCTCATCAAAAACTCATGCATGTCGATTTTGAGAAAGACCCAGTTGAGACTAGAGTGTAGGGACAATGTACTATTTGTTGTATAATTTTCTGAGTTGTACAGATGGTGCATGCAATTAGAGAAGGATCTAATTTTGGATTGTGCAATTATGGATGAGGAATTTCCCTTTAAATACGGGCTAATTCTCTCAGGAATTGTACAAAGAATTAGAAGCTTCGAGGCTTGGAAATTTGGCTAGGTATTGGCCAAAGGAAGTCATCAAGTGGAGGATAGGAAATACTTGTGCAGATTAAGCTCAAGGTTTTGTAGAGCATATTGTATTCATCCAAATTCTTTGACCAAGGAAGCATTGGAATAGAGACTTGGAGAGCTTGTGAAGAGGCTATGATTTGTTCACTGAACTTGCTTATGAGTTGGAGATTGAATTTTTTGAGTGTTGGCATTGTTCTAGAGAGGAAAAACATTGTAATTTCATCTTGATTTTTTGGATTATTACAAAGCAGATAGTGGGGTTTTGAGTTGTGGCTTTCCCCAGATATTTATTGTGTTATGTGCCTTCGATTCTCTTCCTCTATTGATTATTTTTTTCTCAATGTTTATGGGATTTCATTGTAAAGAGTAGACGTAGATTATTGTCTCTTGTTTTAGTAGATTACATGAGCTTGTGAATCTATAGGAAAATTCTACACTTTGCAAATGGATAATAACAAAGTGTTTAAGGATGTTGATTGATCCAGTTTTCAAGACTTGTGAGTAGATGTGACAAAATGTGTTGTAACACTTATGCAAATAAATAAGACAATGATGACAAAGAGGAATCACCTACAAAAGCAAACAAGAATTAAAGAAGATACAAGAAGCAAGGTAAAAGGAAAGGCTTCAAGAAATGCTTCTACATACCCAAAGGAAGATAGCACTTCATCTAAAGAAGAGAGTGATAGTGATAGTGAAAATTACACAGGACGGGTGTTGTTCATGGTAAGAGATAACAGGAAGGAATCCCCTAAAGAACAAGAATATGAAGAAGAAGAAGGCAAGGTTGATCTAGAAAGAGAACTTATTGAAACCTTAAAGGATCTAAAGGTAGAAAGAACGAATGCCGAGACATTGGAAGTTGAATTGAGTGAACTAAAGAAACAAACTAAAATTCTAAAGAATTAGATAATATTATCATTAATATAAAAGTGCAACCAAAGGAGGCCAAAAAAATTGAAGAATTGCTCGATTTTGAAGAAATAAGCAATTCAAAGGAGAGTTTTTCAGTAGAAATTGTGCCTCTACATAAGGAATCATAGAAGAAGAACATCCAACAGAACTTTGAAAATAACACCAAATTTTTGGATGAAATTTTTAGTGGTCAAAGATCATGCAGTTACAATACTATATTAGGCTACAAGCCCACATTCATCAAAGGCTCTAGCTCCATGATGACAAAAAATGAATCTTAATAGAAAACATATGATGACATAGTAAAAAATCCCAAGGAGGAAAGCTTGCCTACCAAAGAAAAGGCTCAGGGTCAACCGATGTGAAATAAAAAACCTACAATGAAGATATCTCAAGAAGAAGGTCTCTAGAGAATTGCACCAAAATAAGAGCTACTCCTCTTAGGTATCAAACTATCTTCCTATTGAGAGTGTTGGATTTTGCCAACATATGTAGGTCTCCCCGATGTGAAGTCCCAATTAGACCTCACACCGTTTGGAGTACGAGCCCCATCTAGAGTATTGGCCTGACCACCATAAATCTAAGGTTTGACTTGGCTACAGTGCATAACATAAGAGAGTACACACATATTGTTTGAAATCAACAAGTAATTTGACATTGTGAAACACCAATTGCAATGGGTAAAAGGAGGCCTTCATGAGAGGGGAGACAAGATTGAGTCTCTAGAAGGAAAGTAATAATACTATCCTAAGAGAGGCACATGATAGCAAGGAAATATTCATTAGTTATCTAGCGAAATAGTTCACATACACACAATGATCATTAAAGAAAATACAACACACATTCAAGAAGATAAGCACCAAAGCCAATGAAGTAATTCAATTTCTTTAGTACATATTAACATAACATATACCACAAAAATCTAAAGAATAGTCTTACAACATTCACATTACATGCATGAAAGCATGCTGGCTCAATGAACTTCTGATTATTAAGTGAAATATCCAAGTACAAAATTACAATGATGAGATGCTAGTTCCAGTAGTGGAACATTAAGTCGCTTCTTGCTTCTCCAAGGAATTATCTTCTCTTCTATGCAAAGCTAGGGAAACTAAGGATAGCTCTCCAAAGCCTAAGCCTCCAAAAGCCCTTTTTTTGAGTTACAAGGTTTCTTTTATAGCAAGAGTAATGACCTTTCATCTCCTGGTATGACTCTTGATCTACCCTCATGACTCTTAGACTACTATATGACCTTTGAACTTCTATTGACTCTTTGGTCTACATGTGAATTTTCACATTCCACATGTGACTCTTGGACTTCCACACATTTAAATATTGTCATTTTCCTTTTGATAATACATAATTACATTCCACATCATGTGGCAAGACACATGGAGGCATATGACATTGTGATGATATTTGTACAAACCATGACTTGGCATTGATGACATGGAACTACTGACGATGTGGAAATGCCAAGATATTCTCTTTTTTGTTGTCTTTAAATTATTGATGATATATCTGATCAATAATTCATCTTCACCCTCCAAAGGATCTTGGATCAATATTGGGACCTTCTAATTCATCATGAAATGTCTTATTTCTATCATTGTCCAAGGTCTCTTCATGTCTTCATGATGGTTCCTCTTTGTGCTTCTTCTTTGAAAGTGTTATTTGTTCCTTCTCCTTGACATATTCCATGAGCATCACCTTGTCATGATGAGATGGTACAACTACCAATGAATTTTGCTCATGACAAGGAAAGATCAGTCTTGAAATTGTCTATCCTACTTCTACTTTTCTCATGAAATAAGTTGCTTATGATGGACTTGTGTAGGGACCGAGGAGGAAAGGCTTGTTGAGGATGGTGCAGTTGAGCTTAACAATGGTTGAGGAAGGCACCACTACTCACTAGAACTATGCCATGCACTATGAGTAGGGGCTCTTTAGGGTCTAATGTAGTGGGCAAGTGAAAGAGACAATGTGATTAGCTTGTTGGCTAAAATTTCCCCATGCACTAGGCTTAAGGGAGTAGGAGACAACAATACGAAAATTGAGCTTCATAGTGACTAGGGAGGCCCTGATTGTGGACTAGAAATCTGACATGTGCTAAAGGGGAAACACAAGACTCATTCTTGGCACAATGAGAGAGTCTAGTGGACAAGGTTTGAATGCTTGCTAATTCAAACTACGACATGCGTTATAACTGAGAGGAAATATTAGGGGATGACACAATTTTATTTATCAGCGATTGATTGTCCACTAGAAATGTGACTTGCACCAAGGGAGGCATGTAGAACAAGTCTTTGGCACAGTGAGGGGTTGAAGTCAATAGTGGGAGCAGGACTAGGCATAGAAACTGTGCCATGCACTGTACTTGAGAGGGAGACATCCATGATAGTGTATTTTTCTTCTATAGTGGCTGACTACTCACTAGAAGTGTGATCTGCACTTAGGAAGGCTCATTGGAAGAGGAGATTCTATAATTAGCTAAGGCAGGAAAAAAAAGGTAAGTCACTTTGCTTAGGGGATGCTTAATGCATTGTGATAGGGAAGAGACCTTGTGTTACACAGTTTTCTTTTGGAGAGGGCCACTAGTGATGCTCCATGCACTTTACAAGGAAGAGGTGTTTAAAGATCAGTGCAGTGATTCAGTGCATGCAACAAGGGTTAGGTGACTCTACTTTGAAGGTTCTCAATATGCAATGATAAGAGCTGACATTAAAGAGTAATAAGTGCAAAAGTATGGGAGGAAAATATATGATCAATGAGGCTCATGAATACGTTGTACTCATCACCTAGGAGAGGTTTATTTTATTCACAACTTGCACTGGTAAGGAGGACCAAGAAGAGCTCCAGAGTGGCTAAGTGTGGGACTAGTAGAGTAAGAAAGGGAAAAGCATACAAACGAGACACTGACATGGATCACACATATGAATTCCATCAATACAAGCTAGGGGGATGAACAAGACTCATGAACAACAATCACACCTTGAAACGACAACAAAGTGACACTTCTTCCTAAGTGTGATAGTTGAAATGCCATGTTGCGACACTTAGAACACAAGTTATGACATAAGTGTCGAATATGACCAGGAAGTGCGGTAAGCTATAGGGATGTGTCTAGAACATATTATAATGATATATAAGGCCATCTAATGTAGAAGAGTGTGCTAGATTTTCCCCTAGTAATGTGCAAAGGTGTGACACATACAAGAATTGTAATAGTTAAGAGTGACACTTGCAACAATAAGTAAACATGAAAATGACACTTGCAACAGTAAGAAAACATGAACATGACACTTGAAAAAGCTAAAGAAAGTGAAGGTGACAAATTCTAGAGCTAAGATAACATGAAAATGAAGCCTGTTAAAGTGAAGGCAAGCAAAAGCAACAATCGTGAAGGTGAAAGTGACCCTTGTGAAAGAAAAGGTGTGCAAAAGTGACAACTGGGAAAACTCACCGGAATAGAAGTAAAATTGCAAATGAAGTGAGGAATAATTTCAATGGAGATTGTGCACCGATTGTCGACATGAGTTGTGCAATATAGTGTAATTATGTATTGCACAATTGCTATCACTAATGATTGTGCAAGCCTTACTTTTAAGAGCTACGCAATGGCTATCTAAGCTTGCATAGAAAGATATGTGTTTACAAATTCATTGAGCATGTGTGAGAAAGTGACCTTGACACTTAGAGTCTAAGAAGAATAATTGAATGCTCAGAAAACCATTAATCAATCATGATGTGACCATGGAATGACAGATTACAAGGTCCTGAGTAGTCTCCAAAATTCAAGTGTAGGAAAATTTTTGGAGGGTGTTGATTGCAGCGTCAACACTTCCTTGGTGTATGTTATTCTTGAAATAATTTTGGAAATAAGTCTATAAACTATAAATCCTATGCTAGGAATAGAAGTAACCTTGGAAGCTACTCCAGTAATTATTATTCTAGAAAATCTTGAGAAGATTACAAACAAAGTTATAATAGTTTTGGATACTTGAGTAATGAAGTAGAGTGTTACAAATGCTAAAACTTTGGACATCTAGCTAAATACTATAGGTTGACCACTCATGCCAGGAAATGAAAACATATTGTAAATCCTCCACCAAAAGTTTGGAAGAAGAAAAATGGAATTTGTGAAATTTCTCTAAAATCACAAAGCAATAAAAGTGTATGGTATGTCGATAGTAGTTTCTCAACACTTACAATAGGGGATAAGAAAATATTTTGATCTTTACAGGCAGAGCGATGGAACCGTCTCATTCGGAAATGATGGCTCTACAAAGGTGATAGGAAAGGGTAAAATTAATCTTGGAAGGAAGAATTACACAAAAAAGATGTTTTATTAATTGATATCTACTAAGTGTGAGCCAAATGTGTGATCAAGGGCACATGCTACAGTTTGACTCAAAGAAATGTGAAATAAGAAGGGAGAAATTAGGTAGGTTAATGGTGAGAGTAGCAAGAAATCCAAACGATATATACAACTTGGATGAGATTGTAAAAGAAGGTTGTTTCTTGGATAAAGAGGATGAAATTTGGCTCTAGAACAGAAGGATGGAACACATAAACTTCGACAACCTAGTCATAATCAGTGAAAAGGAAGCTACGAGAGAAATTCTAGAGATTTCAAATCCAGCTAGAACCTCATGTAAGAATTATAAGCATGGGAAATAGACAAGAGTTGAGTTCAAGGCCAAGGAAAATTCCACTTCAAAACCATTAGAGTTGGTACACACTAGCCTATGTGGACCACTTAGAACCAAAGGATTGGATGGTGAACAATACTTCATGCTAATGATTGACGATTGTACTAGGATGATAGTAGTAAATTTTCTGAAGAAGAATTTTGAATCCTTTGAATTCTTCAAAATATATAAGGAGATGATTGAGAATGAAACCAATCTAAGAATCAAATGTTTGAGATATGTTAATGGAGGGGAGTTCAAATCCGAGGATTTTATCACTTTTGTGAGGAACAAGGAATAAAGAGATAATTCTTATCTTTTAAGACACCACAACAAAATGGAATCACTAAAAGAAAGAGAAAAACAATTAAAGAAATGGCTAGGACCATGCTGAATGATTCCAAATTAAGTGGTATGTTATGATTCTAGGCAATAGAGACAATGTTAGGAATCTAGATCACAAAAGGATAGAAAAGATAGATCAACGCCTTAGAATTCAACCTCTTCCAGGGGAAACCCCCTTTACATTACATAAATGAACAATTATTGGATGATACCAATGACTAAACCTCCCTTATATATATAGGAGTCTAAGGGGTCACAATATAATCAAGCCAACATAACAGTAATAACATAAGGGCACAAAAATAACAATAGTGGGTTTCTAAGGGGCATACTAATAACAATATGGGGACAATAGGGGCACAATAATAACAATAAGGGATACTCTAACAATAGTAATGGGGGAATCACTATTCTTGAGTAGTTCTGGATGCTTCTGTATAAAATTCTCATCCTTCCATGTGGAATCTTTAGTGGATAAGTTCTTCCACTTGATGAGATACTCTGAAATTGATCGATTTCATAGCTATCAAGTTCTTTTTTCTGTGACTTCTTCCGATTCCAATATGATTTTTCCTTCCTTGTCAAGTTTTGGAAATATTGTTTGAACTGGGAGCTTGTCACCTATAACCTTCTTTAAACATGAAACATGGAAAACTGGGTTCACTCGGGAAGCTGTAGGAAGCTCCAATTTGTATGCCATAGTACCAATCTTTTGCAACACCTTGTACAAACCGTAATACTTTGGTGATAATTTATTATCCTTCTTAGCTTGCTTGAGGGACATTTGTTTATATGGTTGTAGCTGTGGGAATACCCAGTCACCTACATCAAAACTTCTTTCTCTGTGATGTTGATATGCCTGTTGTTTCGTTCTATTCTTCGCCAACATGAGGTTATCCTTTAAGAGTTGGAGAACTTGTTGTTGATGCTCGATGTGATGTTCCACTGCTTGAACCCTAGAATTTTCTCTTAAATATGATGTTATGGATGGTGGATGATATCCATAAAGTGCCATAAATGGGGTGATTTTTGCTGCAGTATGGAAGGAAGTGTTATACCACCATTCAGCCATAGGCAACCATTTGACCCATTATGTCTGTTTATCAGATACAAAGAAACAAATGCCTTCGAACATTTCTTATCTTGGTACTCAATTAGCTCATAGCTCATCTTATCATCCTCAATCTGATAGGAAAACTGAGATAACAAACAAATGTTCGAAGGCCTTTGTTTCTTCTGGAGACCATGAAAATGCATCTTTCTTCAACAATGTTGTTAGAGGTGCTACTATTTTCCCATAATTCTTAACAAACTTGCGATAATACCCTGTCAACCCGAGAAATCCTCGTAAATGCTTTATGGATGTGGGGATTTCCCATTCCTTAATGGATTTAATTTTTCTAGGGTCTACCTTAACTCCTTCATGAGATACAATATG
>APFE030622765.1:103899-123345 GCA_000404065.3 Pinus taeda
AAAGCCATCGATAACATACAAACTGATTTGGTTCCAAATATAAAGTTGCAATACGTACCTTTTGTGTGTTTTGCACATTATGGAGATCGAAAAATTGCTCCATCTGTAGTATCCATGTTCCGGGATTCTTTCCATCAAACTTCCTCATATTTATTTTTGGAACATGGTGGGTCTTCAATCCAACATTAGAGTCTATGAAATCATTATTAATATTTCTTTTTTTCTCATCATGGGTTTCCTTTACTACCCTTTCACCATTAGCGACCATTTCTTGTAGCAACTTATTCAAATTTATCTTCAATTCTTCCATCTTATCGTCCATGCCATTCATCTTAGCGTCCATTCCATTCATCTTAGCTTCCATGTCATCCATCTTAGCTTCCATGCCATCCATATTAACTTCCATGCAATCCATCTTAACTTGCATGCCATCCATATTAGCTTCCACGCCATCCACTTTAACTTGCGTGCCATTCATATTAGCTTCCACGCCATTCATCTTGGCTTCATTTACCTTTAGTGAGAGTGAAATTTGTTGTACTTGGTCTTGTAATTTTGATATATCATGTTGCATTTCTTCCTCTTCTTCACGAGTCATGATGGAGCTTTCATGTTGCTTACTAGGTGTTTTCATTTTCTTTCTTCGAGGCATTAATTAATTCTAATAATTCTTCACTATTCACTTTGAATTCCTTCAAACTAATTTTTCAAACCAATCTTATGAAAAAATTAAAAAAACTACACATTTTTTTTCACTTTGTAAGAGCTTGATATTTAATATGTTGTATCTCTGTAAATGCAGACCTAAAATATATGAAATATCATCATGCAATATCCCTTTGAGGCCTCTTTCTAACCTCACAAGTCTGATCAATATTGGATTCTCCAAGGAAGAGTTATGCCAAATCTCCCACAGTGACCTAATTATAGACTAGTTCAATAGAGCGAACTTGTATGACATTCCACGTGTCCCTGTTGCGACCTTAATACCTGAACCTGATACACAAAAAACTACAGGCTGTCCTATTTTTGAAACTTCTTACTAAATTTCATATGATGCTCAAAACAAAAGTTATGATGATTTTCCCAAGGTCACCTATTTGGAATGTAATTCGGGAGTCCGCAAAAACTCTAATTTCCTTATATTATAGCTCTATAAATATAGTGATACAAGCTCTGAAATTCAAACCTAAAGTTCGAAACGATTTTGGATCAAATGGGTTTTTTTTGTAGCTTCTGAAACATCGCAGAAAGAAAGTTATAGTGAAAATGCCACGATGGCCTATTTGGAGCAGCGAAACCCTAGAATCCAATGCTCTGATACCAAATGTTAGGAAACTAACTCACAAAAGGATAGAAAAGATAGATCAACACCTTAGAATTCAGCCTCTTCAAGGGGGCAACCTCCTTTACATTACACAAATGAACAATTCTTGGATGATACAAATGACTAAACCTCCCTTCTATATATAGGAGTCTAAGGGGTCACAATATAATCAAGCTAACATAACAGTAATAACATAAGGGCACAAAAACAACAATAGTTGGTTTCTATGGGAAATACTAATAACAATATGGGGACAATAGGGGCACAATAATAACAATAAGGGATACAATGACAATCATAATGGGGGCATCACTAGTATTATAGGGGCCTAACAGAAAAATATGCACATTCACAACAAAGTAATGCTTAGAAGAAATTGTGATAAGAACCCATATGGGTTATGAAAACAAAGACTGGAAAATGCCAAGCATTTCAAACATTTGAAAGAAAATGCTACATAACGATGAAGACAAGAATATCAGAAACTTTGATTCTCGAGTAGACAAAATAATATTTGTTGGGTACTCATACAAAATCAAGACATACAAATGTTATAATTTGAGACTTAAAAAGATAGTTGAAAGAATCGGTGTAACATTTGATGAATCTTGTGGATAAAATTAAAATATAGGATGCCCATCTTCAAAGAAACAAGAAACAAAAAAATGATAAAGAAGGAAACATAAAGGAAGAAGAAGCAGAAGAACAAGAGAATTCAACTACAAATCAATAAATCAGTCAATAGGCATATCTTAAACTCCCAAATGTTTGTACCAGAAGAATAACCCATTAGATCATATTACTGGTGATGTAAATGCAAGAATATAAACTAAAAAGGGAAGGACAAAGTAAAGTCATCTCACTTTATTATCCACATTTGAACCTAGCATCTTAGAAGAAGCTAGCCATGATGAACAGTTGATCAAGGCCATGGAAGAAGAACTAGATCAAATCGAAAAGAATGGCACATGGAAATTGGTTCCAAGGCCGAGGGACAAAATTATTATTGGCACAAAATGGGTCTTCAGAAACAAGTTGGATGAAGATGGACATGTAACTAGGAACAAAACGGTATTGGTTTGTAAAGGATATGCATAGGTTGAAGGAATATAATTCGAAGAGACATTTACATTGGTGGATAGGATGGAATTTATTAGAATTTTCATGTCTTATGATTGTCCGAGAAAGATTAAGGTGTATCAGATGGACATCAAATTGGCCTTTTTGAAAAAAGAATTAGAAGAACAAGTCTACATAGAGTAGCTTGAAGGATTTCTTCTTACCTACAAGAAATATTATGTTTGTAGGTTGAAGAAAGCTCTGTATGGTCTCAAATAATATCCTAGAGCATGGTGTGCCCATATAGATATGTACGTGTAGATACAAATATTCAAAAAGGGAAGCGTTTATAGAAACCTATGTATAAAAATTGACCAAGACAACTTGACTCTCATTAAGGTGTATGTGGATGATATCATCTTTGGAAGTAATGATGGTAGCTCGAGTAAGAAGTTTGCAAATGATATTTAGAGTGAATTTGAGATGGATTTACTTGGTGAATTGGATTTCTTCTTGGGAATCCAAAGATCTCAGGAAGATGATTGAATATTTATTTGTCAATCTAAGTACATCAAAGAAATGTTGAAGCAGTTCCAAATGGAATATTGCAAACAAATTAGAACTCCAATGTTAACTAGTTGCAAGTTAAGCAAGGACGATATATCCAAGGAAGCAGATAAATGAATGTATAGATCGATGATTAGTAGTCTATTGTATGTGACAACTTTGAGACCATATGTAATGCAAAAAGTTGGGCAAGTTGTTACTTTCCAAGCAACACCAAAGCAATCCCATGTTGTTGTAGTAAAAGGATTTTCAGATAACTCAAGAGAGAAATCGATTTTGGACTATGGTATCTGAAGGGAAATAAATTGACCTTGATAACTTATATAGATGCACATAGGGAAGGAAGTATTGATGATCACAAAAGAACTAGTGGAGAAACCTTTTATTTGGTTTATTTTCATGTTTAGTGGTTAAGCAAGAACTAGTCTTTAGTCTCCTTGTCCACATTAGAAGAAGAATATATCACGACAATAACATGTTGTACTTAGGTTCTCTAGATGAAGAAAACCCTACAGGATCTCCATGTAAAGTTTATTGATCTGATTCCACTATTCTGTGACAACAATAGTGCCATAAGTCTCTCCAAGAATCCTGTAATGCATTAAGAAACAAAACACATTCCTATTATATACCATTTTCTCCAGGAATATGTTTCGAAGAAGAATCTCAAGATAAAGTACATTGGGACAAAGGAACAAATAGCTAACATCTTCACCAAACCTCTACCTCAAGAAAACTTTGAGTATCTTCCAAAACATCTTGGGGTTTTACCAAGTTCACATTGATATACATTCCATCCAGCCAAACAGATAAGGGGAGGAAGACATGTTACAGGTGTTAAGAAATCAATATGCTTGTGGATTAGGGAAATTTCTCTTAAATTGATAATTACTTGTGAGTATTTGTTGGCTTCTTATTACTTTTATTATGTTATCTTTATAAAGAAATTATCAAAATATACAAAACATGAAAATCACAAAGGACAAAGAACACAAAGATGTAGGCTCTAAGCTAGGGAAAAACCTCACAAAGGGGAAAACCCAACCAATTCTCTTCTTATAGAACCAGATAAAAGTGAGATATCCAAGACCCAATACCCAAAAATAAGGACTACCACAAAAGCCCCACGTCATCCCTCCTTAAAACCTTCCTTAAACAAGTCAAAATAAATAAAGCCAACACTAGTCAACACTCTCAAAATTTGGTCGAACTCTGAAATTTTCAGACCAATAGTAGTTCTGAACTTTTTAGCCTTGTTGCAGCCCTATAATTTTGCACATGTGAACATAATAGGGTAGAAAAGTGTGAATTTATCTCTCCTTTGACCTTCATTCTTTCTTATTTGACTTTCACTTTCTGTCCTTTGACCTTTATTGGTTTTCTTTCTCTTTCTTGGACATAAATTGATGAATTGATTTGATGTCAAAATGAGGTTGAATTGCATTGTATTTATAGTTGTCTAGGAGGTCGAATAGGCACCGCTCTAGATCGATTTTTCCAAGAGGGCTAACTTGGGTTGTGGATGATAAATTGACTCTTTTTGACTCAAAATAATCATTTTTCTTTTTCATGCAACTTGTCCAAATGGGACTTTGACTCAAGTACATTTGTTTGACTCATGAATTTTTTTCTTTTGACTTAAATAACACTACAAGCATGAAGGACGTGATTTTACTAGAAATGAAATAAGAATAATAATCAATATAATAAATGAACATAATGGTTACATCAATAGTACAATTGAGTTTCATTATGAAGATCAATACTAGTTACATTTCCAACGCTCCCTCTTAACTAGGGAGGTATTCATAATGAAAAAATATTATACTCTCAAATTGAAATATTCTCATAAGAAGGTATTCAAATTGATAAGCATAATTATCATCAAAACTAGAATTTTCAAGCATATCAAGGCCTTTGACTAAAAAACTCCATCTCTCCACTATATCAGAGCATAATGTTGGGATGCATATATTTGGACACCACCGCAACCTCTCAAGGAATGCACCCCATCCAAATTCTCACTAAGTATGTCCTTATAAGACTATTCTTATCTTGGATATCACCCATCCTCAAAGAATATTGTTACTCATGACTACTCTTTTCTTGGATACCTTATCCTGAAAGAGTATCAATCCTTGGGACTAATACTAACTTGGATACAAATCCTCAAGGAGTGTTAGTCCTAGATGCTTATCCAATACACCATTCTCCCTACTAGTTCCTTCACTTGGCTTGGCTATTAGTCCTGGCCATAGTGATTTACACATGGAGAATATGGTGTCCATCTTCACTCCCTCTCAACTAGGGAATAAATCCTCACTCTCTCTCAAACAGGGAGGCATAACCACAAGGCTGAGCTTGTCTAAAAAATACTCATCAATGCATCAACTACATGTTATTCTATGGATATTTGTTTTAGTTGCTTGACTGCTATCTGCATCACATCTTAACAAGCTTCGACCTTCGTGGACCATTTTCTTTCTTCACATGTCTTCAATCATGTAATCAAGTATTTCATCAATCATTTTTATGGAGCCAAACTTCTTCACATCTAATTGCATAATCCTTCACATATTATTTCCTTGCAATAGAATTATGCTTACAATTTTTTCCAAGAAACCATATCAGATCCCATTCACCGAGTATCTTTATTAGTAATAACACATGGCAAAAAAATCAATGTATTTCCAATCATAGCTCCCTCTTTTCGGCTGAGGTGGGTAAACTTGTTCTTCATTATTGAATTCAACATATCTTCAAATGATCAACAAACTATTATGGATTCTTGCTGCCTTTTTTGCCTCTATATACATATATGTTATATGCCCTTCCTGGAAGCCATATCAAGTCCCAATCATTATAGAGTTACCAAAACAAATGATTATGCTCCAATTTTAATTCAATTTCTACTCCTAGTTCCTCTAAAGTCATCATTACTTCCTTCTAACTTCACATTCTTCAAGAGATGATCAATGGTCGTGTCAAAAAAAATTCTACCAAAGATGTGTTTTGATGCCATATAAATTATCACCATCTAGGAATATCCTTAAATTCTCTGACTTCCTTTCCAATTATATGACCAAGACATAATATTTTTGTCTATTAACCTTTATTCCCAAGTATCGTGTTCTTCCTTCAACTCGTACTGAAAATGTGAGTCCTCTTATCTGATTGCAATATGTTTATGAAAACTTAATATAAGTGCACTTATTCCTAACAAGATGCAAGTAGACTCAAATCGACTTCTTTTAATCTTTGTTGAAGATGATGTTCATGAAATGAGGAGGTTGAATCCCTATTTGTGATGAGAAATTTTTCTTTTATGGTTCCATGTTGCTTCTAGAATTTATTCATGCTTTCATACTTCTAGACTCGCTTCAATGCTACTTCCATGTTATTCTAGTGAAATAGATTTCTCCCATATCATGTTCATAAAGACTTCTACATTGTTGTTTGATGAACTTGATTTTTATATAGCTATGCTTCTAGATCTTGTAGTGGTTTCTTGCTAGACAACTTCTTCTAAAAGCTCGATGATGAGGCTAGCTGCTTCAAGAACTGTAGAATACTTGTGATAGTGGAATGATGTGTAGGCAATCTTTGGTGACTCAAACTCTTCTATTCTAACTAGCTTAATGATATAACTCCTTGTGAAGATGTGCAACTGAGTATCCCTTAGAGAAGCTCTTGTAGACTCTATTTCTTCCAATGCTAAATGTTTCTTCAATAAATCTATACCTTTTGAATTCCAATAATCTTCGAAGTGTAATTGTAACTACTACTCTAACTGCTATTAGAAATATTGAAAACAAACTACTTCTAAACCTGGTATTCATCAGATTTTTCAATAGTAAAGGTCCTTGTTGTCTTCAAACTTAGGTTTCTTCTCGTCTTCTTCATCTTCTCCAATTTGAGATCCACTTCTTTCTTTCTTCTTGTTTTTATTCTTATTCTTAGGATCTTTAGGGAAAACTCTCTTATAATATCCAAATTCATTGCATCCAAAGCATTGTATCTCAAACATATCTCAATTTCCACATTGTTGTTGTTGTATCTATGGTGAGGTTCAAATCTTCCAAATCTTAGAAACTTCTTACATGATCTAGCAGAAAAGCCTGATCATTTTCATTATTTGCTTCAGTATCATCCTTGGATTTAATCCTTTATTATTCGCGAACACATTGTGCCAAAATGTCTTCAAATGTAGGAGTTTATTTTATTGCATAGATGTTTCTTACAAAACCACTCCAATATTGTGGTAAAGCATTGAGTATGGTGGTGATTAACTTTGAATCAGATATGACTTCTCCAAGCCCTTGAATTTGATCTTTTAACTTTGAGACTTTCGTGAAGTATGATGCCACATATTCATCTTTTGATATAGTTGTTCTAAAAAGTTGATTCCTTAGAGATATTTTCTAACCTATGGTGTTGACAAAATATAGTTTGATCAATTTGTCACAGATTTATTTCAAGATAGATATGAAACAAAGGAGATGAGGTGATCCTTGACATACTCAAAGATGATTCTTTGAGCCCTAACTTCTCCCTTATTTTACTTATCCAGTTTTTGAGCCTTTTCCTTGTCTAGTTCTGGAAATTTGCCTAAAATGTGATCCATGACTTCATTTTGTATGAGAACCAAATCAATTCTCTTATTCCTTTCCTTGAAATTAGAGTCTCCATCAAGTTTTTTTCCTTCCTTACAAAAATATGTCATTTAACTTGGGGTTTGAGACATAGATTAAAGTACTTAATTTTCAAAGAAGAATGAGTTATTATAAGAGTGCTCCAAAAAGTTGATAATGCTTCCAAGAGTCTCCAAAGGTGTTCTTGAGTGATGGATCGTTGTAGTGATGTCTTCAAGGATGCATGCCACAATAATGTCTTCAATATGCAATGATGACTTCTTCAATGATGGATTATGAGTGAACAAGATCCTTCAATGATAAACACATAGAGAGAGATAGATGCTAAAATAGTCTCCTTCTAAGAGTGGATGATGGTATTTGAGTCTTATTCCTTATGCCCTTAACACATGATATTCTCCAAGTAGCTGATGTAAATGTGCCTTGAGAATGAGATGAATATTATAGAAGTTTCTCCAAATGTGTCAATGAAATGTGATCTTAAAGTTGCCCTTCCTTCACCTTAGCTCTTGATGAAATTATTTGATGTCCAAATGAGGTTGAATTGCACTGTGTTTATAGTTGTCCAGGAGGTTGAATAGGTGCCTCTCTAGGCTGACTTGTTGAGGAGGGCCAACTTGGTTTGTGAATGATAAATTGACTTTTTTTCACTCAAAATAAATAATTTTTCTTTTTCATACAAGTCCAAATGCGAATTTGACACAAGTACATTTATTTGACTCATGAAAAATTTTCTTTTTGACTGAAATAACCCTACAAGCATGAAGAACATGTTTTGACTAGAAATGAAATAATGATAATAATGAATATAGTAAATGGATATAATGATTCCATCAATTGTACATTTTAATTTCATTATGAATATTGATACTAGTCACATTTCCAACAACAAGAAGAGATAAGAAGTTATCTTGTCAAGGGGAGTCACCCTTTGTCATTGATGTCAAAGGGGGAGAGAAATCAAGTGAAAAATTTCAGATTCATAGAGTCAGGGGGAGAAATGATCATAATGGGAGTACATGTGTTTCCATCAATGAAAAAGGGGGAGATTGTTGAAAATTGGTTTTCTTTGATGTCAACCCAAGCAACACCAAAAGAAACCCCACTTTAGTTCATAAAAATGACAAGGAAAATCAATTTTATTTGGCTCAAGACCATCATAATTTGATTCTCCTCATCATTCCAATTCGAATGGTATATGACATGCCTTGTGTTTCGTCTCAGTTGTAGAGATATGCTCGATTAAATTTTGAAGCCCCCTTCCCATGGTAGAAGTCCCCAAAATGAGGTGTTGTGGCAGTCATCATTTCCTAGAAAATTTCTCAAAACATGACGCCAACAAGGACCTTTTATTGAAGGATTTAATTAAATATTTTTGAGGTCAAATTTGGCTGCAATAAAGGAGACAATTTTCAGATTTAAAAATATTAGATTCTTCTTTTGTTATTTCAGTTTCCTCAATTGCCTCATATTCAAGTTGATTCGAACTATCTTCATAGTCCATCAAATTGCTAAGAAACTATTTTTTTATTATTTTGTCTTCTTCTACATTAAAGGACCAAATATGTTCAAATTGTTTTGTCTCGGGTAGCATCGTCTTTCAGTGACCATCTTTCACAATTGAACAAGTTTTAGTATTCATATGTGCTTCTTCCTCATTTACGAAACAATTTACATGTCGCTATCTTTTCATAGATTTCAATGAGCTATCCTTTTGGGTTGTTTTATTTTGGATAGTTCTCCTTTTACCATCTATGTCTTGCAAATAATACCATATTTTCTTTCCTAGTTCCCAAGTCATTTCAATTCCTTCCAAAATAAAAAAATAGTTAATTATTAGAAATAAAATAACCCAACCAATCATACCTTTGAGTTCCATTTTACAACATTTAAGAGCTTATCCATGAATTCCCTTATAACTTTCTATGATATATTCTTGAAACTTATCATGCCTAACCTCCATTGTCATTTATTTTTCTCTAATAGTATAGATTTGCCTGTATGGAACTCCCACCATTTATTATGCTCCACCTACAAATACACACTACGCAAATAGTAAAAATTAAAAACATGAGACTTCTTGGTCTAAAGGGATGCTTCTGGCATCACTTCATAATTATCTTCTTCTCCAAGGCTTGGTCCTTTTTCTGGTTCACAAATAGATTGTCTTATTCCACACTCAGTTGTCTTTATTGCTTGTTCTTCCTATACTTTTTGCATTAGCTTCTCAACAAACAATTATCTAACAAACCACTTTACCCTTTTCATTACATAAATTTTCTTTCCTTAATCATGCGAACGACTTTTTCTTCCATTACTTCATTTGTCCTTGAAATTTTTATTTCAATTCACTGAGTTTTATTTTCATCTCAGTCAAGTCTTTCTCTTTTTCTTCTTCACTCATCCGATGTCATATATACTTTTTTCTTTTGTTGTGGCTTCCTTCTAAACTTATCCTTTGACTGTTTGCTGTAACCTTTTCCAATTTCTCTCTTATGAGCTTCTCAATGTTCACTATGAATTGCAACTAACCTCTGCAGTAGCAAGCTTCTCCTCTTCTTGCAACACAATTCCTCACCAAGTTTCCTATCCTTTGAGCTTTGTCTTTTTACATCTTCCTGGTCTTCTCCTCATGATCCAAATGAGAACCCCTTTGTTCTAGGGCGTTTCATGTCTTCTCACTATCCTCTGCCTCGTTTCTTTTGAGAACTTCATGTTTCCCCTTGTTTCAGTGTAGAGCTAAGCTTTCCTTCTTGTATTCCTGTTGCAATCCCTTTTCTGCTACAACTTCGTTTGAGTGTTGTATCTACTCCCTTCTTCCTCTATCACAACTTCCTTTAAGAACTATTTTTGTTTCCACCTTTGTTACTATATTTAATTCCTTCATAGCTACTTGACTTTCATGTTATTCACTTCTTTCAACTACCTCTGCAATCATCAATCCTCTTAATGGACCATATCTTTGCATTTTAAATCCTTGAAAATCCAACATTTAATTTATGTTCTATTGTAATTGATTTATTCTACATGAATCCATCACTCAATTCCTCTATCCAATTATTCATATTTACAGGAAATCAATTTCTTATCTAATGTTCTCAAAATTTAAAAATAAATTCTTCTTACAATTCCTTTGTAAATTTTTATTTGAACAAACCTATGACCTGGTTCACTCTGCTAGATTTGATTTTCTAAAGCTTATTTTCGCCTTCCTGTGTGGGTTCTTATTTCCACATCTATTCCTTAATTGTCAACACATACCAATGTTGTTGTTACGAATGAGCTCTCTAAGTTAACAAAGATTTTCCAACTCTGGCACCACTTGATGCAAGCCCAATTTTGAGCCTGCTTATAAACCTACAGTGCACATTTCCTCTCCAAATCAACACTTCCTTTGACTCATTTCAAACAACGTTGATGATCCCTCCCTCTCTCTATATATATGGTGCCCATTTCCTCTCCAAATCAATGATTCCTTCGACCCATTTCAAATAGTGTCGACAACCTCTCTCTCTCTCTCTCAAGTGTGGCCCAAACCTCACTAATAATCCTCATGCAGACCTTGACCTTTTAACAATTATATCCATTTCTTTTCATATAGCCCCCAGAGCTAATAACTCATTCTTTAACATTCTTTTCATTCTTCTTGTGGTTGCATCCTATACCATAGGAATTGGCTGCATGACCAAGACATTCAAGTGTCGGTACATGAGTTCCCGACCTTTTTCTACGTTCGCACTCTGTTAGTTCTCCCAGGCTTTAAGCCCTCTGGCAGACCCACATATCCTCAAGATTCGTTAATTCCACCTCAGCCCGATCCTTATTACAAAACTCCTTTATATTCCACCTTGGGGCCATCCTTGGCCCACTAACTCCAAATTTCCATCTCCAATATGCTCAATTCAAGAAATGGCGCAATAAAAGGGCCTTTACAACAACATGTTGGGATAGAAATTTCAGGCAGGACCTACTTAGTTCTCCACTTTAATGCTTCTGACCCTCTCTTATTAGCCCGACGTAATGAGGAAAGGGGTTTACAAATGCTGCCAGGGTGGAACCTCTGGCAGGGTCCCCTATGCCACAAAAGCCCACTGCAATACACCAACTCTGTTACCTTGGAAATTAAAGGGGTTTTCCGAGCTCAATCATCTAGTTTGGCACTTAGTAGGCATAACAGATTCCTTGTATGCTTTCTATTTTTATTTGAGAGAAGACCCTCTGGCTCGGTGCTATTATATTATGTCTACTGTTGGTCCTGGAGTCCATTAAATGACAAACTTTAGTTGAAAACAAAAATTAGCTAAGTATTCTACATTTGTCTCTTCCTTCTTGTCTCTCTGAGCTCTTATGCGGTTTTGGCTTCTTTGTTATCTTTTTGTTGTAATAATAAAATTTTGGGCCTTGCGCAATGGCTTTCAACAAAAATAAGTATTGGCTTCGTCTCACTCCTCTGGTGTCTACGTTCCTCTACTCGTTCCCTTTTCAAAGCTCCTCTTAGCGACCTTCTTTTGGTTAATGGATCGTTGATCCTATGTTGATTAATGATCAACGATATCTCCCTTGAGCTTCAATTGTCCCAATTCGATCATAGTTTGGATTCAGATCTCTTGTGGATCTAAAAGCATGAATCCTTCCTAAGCTTAGTCATTCCTGCAAAATTTGACCTCACACATACAATCATCAATTATGTGAACAAACAGGTTATTGAGCATAATACACTATTGCTAAATAAATACAAATTTATAGAAGGGCCACTCTAGCTTGGTTTACATTAATTGGCCCATTTTATCCCTAATCTAGATCTTAACTTTAGAAGCCTCTCACTTGCACACTCTCTATCTGAACTCACACCCTCTAACACCTCTCTATATTCATTTTGCATAATGAAATACAAAGGGATATTGAACTAATTTAGTTCAAAATCCATAAATTCCTCACCTAAAGCTTTAATCTAGGAATTCTAGATCCACTATATCCTCTAAGAGATCTAGATTACCTTATTTTTCTCTAATTCTCTCAATATTCTTGAGATCTGTTCATAGAAATATATCTTATTACAATTTCATTCCTAAATACATATTCTCTAGAATCTCATCACAAACTTAGGAAAATGCAATAATGAATCAATTACATTTAATTACATGAATTAGGGAACCAACTCCCTTGGTAAATGAAACAACTCTTAGGTCTAGTCAAAATTATACAATTTTGACTTGGAAGTTGAATTCTCCTGCATTAGGGAGCAACAATATGTTATAGAAAAGCAAGAAATAAGATCAAAATCATGAAGTCAAGGGGAGAAATAATCACAATGAGATTATGCGTTGTTATCAATGACAAAGGGGGAGATTGTTGAATGGTGTTTTCATTGATGCCAACATTAGTGATCGAATGTTATTAATATTCATCATCAATTGGAAGCTCCATTGATCAAATCCTTTAGAAAACTCTAGAAGCCCCACATTTGGAGAGGATTTTGAAGATGTAGATCGATGAATTTACCTTACAAAGATTCATATCGATTCTCCTCATCATGTTGATTTCGATGATAGATGGAATGCCTCATGGCTCCTTACAGTTTGTAAGATATTCTGTTCGGAAGGTCAAAGCCCCATTTTTTATTATGGAACCCCAAAGGAGGTGGTACAAGAAATTTAAATTATAAAAATAAATTAAAATTAAAAACGGGCTTATCCAAGTCAAAGTCAAAGCCAAAGGAGATGCTCTCAAGGAAAAATCCTCAAAATCAAAATTATGTTGGTTCTAAAGGTCGTTTCCAAATTGTAAAAAAAATTGAAATTGAAATTTAAGTTTTGGACTCCCACCAAAAGGCCAAGTCACCCTCCATCCTAGATCCTTCTTGATCACTATAAAAGTAGATCAATTTCTTCTCAATACATAAGAAAAATTCAATGTCTTATCCTCCGGTATCTTTGCGGGTTGGTTAATTATGTGAATTTGAAGGAGGTCGATCATTTTGGAAAGTTTCGACGGTTGTTGTTTGGGATCTTAAAATTTTAGATTTATTTTGATGATTCGTTGGTGGATGTTATGAGGATATTGAAGCCATCTAAAGCAGTGGTCAAGAGTATCTATATTCAAGTTTTGAAATTTTCTACCAAACTTTGCTACGAAAATTATGGAAATGACTGTTTTAGTAGTAAACTTCAAGCTCATGTTTTGACCAAATGAAAAGGAATTTTGGAAATATGAAGGAGGTTTTTCTTCATCACAGGATCATCTACAAAAATATCTCTCAATTTTTACACAACTATCAGGGTTTGGATAATACACACTTGTCTTTTAGGCCTATTTTACAGAAATTTTCCTAGCCAGAAATTTTGAAATTCGACTTAATGGAGATCAAGCTCATCAAGTCAACCAAGTCAACATTCACGTGGCATGGGACACATCATCACTCCAGAAAATTTAGCAAATAGTTGGGCTTGGTTATTTTCATCAATAGAAAGTGGTTAAAGTCTTAAAAGCTAGTAGAGTCCTAGTTGAATTCAAACTATGTAAAACAGAAATATCCCTATATTGGCTCAAGGTTTTGTAACTCAAATAAGATTAGATCTCTTAGTTGTTGATCGAATCTAGCCCATGTGGTAGATTTTGTAAAGGAGATATCACTTTATATATTTGTAGTTCCTTGACTCTAAAAAAGGTTGATCGATAATGTTAGAAATTGACCCTCTATAACCCTTTGATCTAGTTAATATAAATATTGTAACAACTCTTTTTTTGTACCTGAGATTCATGTATGGCTTCATTTGATCTTACTATGTTTTTTCTGTTTTATTATCATTATTCATAGTATTTTGATTACTTGGAATTCTTGTTAAGTGCTCCAATTTCCTTCACATACTATGTATGATTGTGAATGTTCATTTGATATTAATTTTGAAGCCAGAGATCCCTCAACTTCCATTAAACTCAGTTGTTTTCGATTTCTGTAATTTGACTCCATGCCCAATGGTGGCTGTCATCACATTTTCCTCCACTTGAAAAATCACATGAAATAACAGAGTTAGCCATCTAAATTTTTTAGATTATCATAGTCAAATTTTTAAGTATATTGAGAGAGCCCTCTCAGATTGAAAGGGCTAACTTCCAACCAAAAGTTGGCTTGAAATAGTTACACTTGGTTGGAGGTTGACACAACCCATCCTATCTAGCCTAGCGATAACATTCTTCATGCTAGAAACAAAAATAAAAATATTAGTAGACATGTTCTTCATATCAGTTTAAAAGAAGGAAAATTTGAATTTTTGAAAGTTAAATTTTTGGCTCCAAAAGGAGAAGTCGACCTCCTCCTAGTCAATTTAGCCCAGTCTCTAAGATACACCTTTTCATCCCATTGGATCAATATAAATAAAGGTGACTGTTAGAAAATTATATATTACAGAGCAATGGAACACATAATATATTGCAAAAACAAAAACAAAGAAAACACATAAAACAAGAGAGACACAAATATATGTGGTTCACCCAATTTGGGCTACGTCTGCGGAGAAACAGGCAGTCCTTCCTTTTATATTATCCATCAAAATGAATAGATACAACCTACAATAGATATTTTGTAATTTCCTCTTCGCTCTCACGCAATCTCCTCTCTCTTTCTCACTCAGAATACACATATACACAACTGCAATAAAATACCCTCATATAAATGGAGGGGTTTCCTTCTAGCGAAAAACACATAAATTAAACATAACTTCTACCATCAGATCATCTAACTAATGAATGGCCCAGATTGACTATGAAATTACAATATTTTATAAGGAAATTTTACATCTATTTTTAGCTTCAGGGACGTTGTCCCCAGACCCCCTAGCTCGGGTAATGGGTCCCCTTGCACCCATCCCCCCACATGGAGGGGTGTCTCGTCTTCCATTGGCTGAAACAAAGACCTCTGAATCAGGAAAATAATTAGGCTCTGCACCCAAAAATATCCCATTTGGATATTGATTATAGTAACTCCACCGTTGCTTCATTTCCTCAACAATGACTCCAATTTGGACCTGGTTGTTTCTAATCTTCATCATCATACTTGAAGACCAATTGAAACTAAGCAGAATCTCAATTTCTCCCTGGTTACAACTTTTATTAGCATATTTGTAGGATTATGGCTAATTTGTATCTTTTCCAGCTTCAATTGTCTATCTTCCAACACTGACCGTATGAAATGGTACTTGAGTTGTTTATCTTTAGTCTTGGAATGAAATGTTGAGTTCTTTGCAAGATGAATAGAACTTTGGTTGTCACTGTATAACCTACCCAACTCCTGCTTCTTACCCAATTCATCCAAAAACATTTGTAACCAAATCATTTCTTTACTAGCCTCTGTAGCGGCAACATACTCTACTTATGTTATTGAAAGTGCAACAACACTCTGCATTTTTGAAACCCAACTAACAATTGTTCCACCTATAGTAAACACATTCATTGTGGTGCTCCTCCTGTTATCTCTATCATTTGCCATATTTTTATAAACATATCCCTGTAAAGAAATGTTTGAACCACAAAATCATAATCTTTAATTTATGGTACCTCTCAAATACTTGAGAATCCACTTCATTTCCATCCAATGTTCTTTTCCTAGAATTTTCATGTACCTGCTTACAACTCCCACTGCACGTGAAAAATCAGGCCTTGTGCAAAACATTGCATACATTAAGCTTCCAGTTGTTTATGTATATGGAACTTTAGACATATAATCCATCTCTTCCTGAGTCTTGGGACACGTCTCCTTAGTTTTAAATGGCTAGCCAAAGGTGTACTGACTAGTTTTGCATTCTGCACATTAAATCTTTCCAACACCTTTTGTATGTACTCTGAGAAATGTTAATTTGCGATTTTTCGTGTCTCTAGTTATTCTCATACCAGGGATTTGTTTTGTAACACCCAAATCCTTCATTGCAAATGAATTTTCCAATTTCCTTTGAGCACATTTATTTCCTGAATGTTAGACCCTGCAACAAGCATTCCATCTACATACAATAACAATATAATATAACTGCCATCATTTTTCCTTTTGATATAAAAAAAATGATCATAGTGACATCTGGTATAACCTTGTTCAGACATAAACATGTTAAATTTTAGATACCACTTCCTTCGAGCCTGTTTTAAGTCATACAAGATCTTATTCAACCTGCACATTAGTTTCTCCTTCCCTTTGACCTCATACCCTTGTGGAAGTTGCATATAGATCTCTTTCTCCAAATCCCCATGGAGAAAAGTTATCTTTACATCTAACTGTTCAAGATACAAATCTTCTGTTGCTACTAAAATTAAAATAGTTATGATTGAAGTCACTATAACAACATGAGAAAATATTTCATCAAAGCTTATACCTTTCTTCTATGCAAACCCCTTCACCACGAGTCTATCTTTATACCTTTATCTACCTCCATATTCTTCCTTCAACCCGTAAACCCATTTATTCTGCAATTTTGTTTTACCTATAGGAAACCTGACTAAGTCTTAAGTTTGGTTATGTATCAAGGAGTCCATCTCTTCTTTCATGGTTAGCTCCCACTTATTCCTGGTTTCTACCTACATTGCTTCTTCAAAACATTCTGTTTCACTAGAATCAGTCAACAATACATTAATATAATGAAGGAGAGTATTGTTCATGGGGTCTACTTATCCTGGTAGATCTTATAACACCACTTTTAGGTGTTGGAGTTGCATGTTGTTGTTGTGGTTGTTGTTGTGGCTATTGATCATTATGAGTTTTAGACACCTTTACTTTTTCTGTGATCTAATCAAGCACTTTGTATTCCTTTTTTATTTTTCCTATTTCTTGTCCTACATATAATCCGTATACAAGACTCTTTCATTGAATATGACATCTCTACTCCTAATGATTTTGTGATTTTCATAATCATATAAGTGATAACCAAAATCATGAACACCATATCCAATAAATGTACATTTCTTTGATTTTGCCTCAAGATTTGTTCTATTTTCTTTATTAATATAGACAAAGGCTTCAAATTTGAATGTCTTTAAAGATGAGTAGTTTACCTTTTTACATGCCCATGCCTCCTCTACAATACCACAATCCAAGGAACTTGAAGGCCTTAGATAGACAACAGTATCTACAGCATCCGCCCAAAATTGTAAAGACCATCATATATGCAATCACATGCACCTTTCACACTCCATGATTGTCCTATTCATCCTTTCTGATGCACCATTTTCCTTTGGTGTTCCTGGAATTGTCTTCTCTTTTCAAATTCCATGCTCTAAACAATACCTATCACGCTCTTTGCTGCAATACTCACATCCCTTTTTTAACCTAAGACACTTCAACTTCTTTCCTCTCTCATTCTCAACCAAATCTTTCCGTTTCTTGAAAGTATTAAATACATCAAATTTATTTCTAATACAATAAATCCAGGTTTTCTTGGTTGCGTCATCAGTAAAAGTAAAATAATAACAAGAGCCACCGAGAGATGATACCTGAGCAAGTCCCCATACATCTATATGCACAAGCTCTAATTTTTTTCTCTTCTTTTCTTTCCCAACTCTAAGAAATCTGACTCTTTCATTTTCTATAAACATAATTCTCACAGAAATCCAAATCAACATGCTTCAAACCTGGCAACAAATTTCTTGAGTGGAGAATATGCATCCCATTCTCACTCATGTTCCCAAGCCTATGATGGCACAATGTTGTATATGCTCTTGTGGAGGTTAAAGCATTAACAAAAATAGAAATACCATTCCATAAATACAATGCATCAACCTTTTCTCCTTTTGCTATGACCAGGGCTCCTTTAGTGACTTTCTAGGTTTATCTGTAAAAGTAGTTACACAACCTTCACCTCCCAACTGCGTTGTTGAAATTACATTTTTCTTCAGATCCGGTACATGCCTTGCCTCCTTCAATATCCATTGGTTTCCATTCTGTTGTTTTATAA
Source organism: Pinus taeda (assembly GCA_000404065.3). Taxonomy (NCBI): domain Eukaryota; kingdom Viridiplantae; phylum Streptophyta; class Pinopsida; order Pinales; family Pinaceae; genus Pinus; species Pinus taeda. The sequence goes on from APFE030622765.1 coordinate 122,439, forward strand.
AAACTTTACCCATTCTAATGGTTTTATAGGGTTTGTCATTACCCAAACGGACCTGTCCAAAATCTCCTTGAACATAATCATGAAAATGTTTCCTATCAGGTGTGGCATGGAATGAAGCCCCTGAATCTACCACCCATGCATCAATAATATTTTCTAATGAAAGAATCAAAGCATATTGTAACACATCACCTGTCACATTCGCTTCATGATATTTTTCTTATTGTGTGTCTCCTTGTTTTCCCTTTCGAGACTTACAATCTTTCTTCAGGTGTCCTTTCTTCCCACATTTCCAACACATTATCCCCGATTTGAACTTGGATCTGCCTTTCCTTGACTTATTGCGATATCCTGGGCTCTTTCCTCTTTCCATTTTTCTCCCTCTTGTCTTTGCATTCAAAGCATTACTTGATGTCTCATTGGAGCTTTTCTGTCGCATTTCCTCATTAAGGATAGCACCAAATACATCATCAAACTTTAAAGTACTAGATCCAAAGATAGAGTTACTAATGGCCATAACTAAGCCATTCCAACTTTCTGGCAATGAGCATAGAAATAACAGAGCCCTAACTTCATCATCAATATTTACCCCTATAGAACTTAACTAACTGGTAACCATATTAAATTCATTTAAATGGTCAGCAACAGATCCACCTTCTAACATATTCATATTAAATAAATGCTTCATAAGAAATACCTTATTTGAGGCCGAGGGTTTTTCATATATTTTGGCCAATGTCTAAATTAAACCCTCTGTTTTCATTTCCCTTGAAATATTAAAGGCTACTGACGTCGCTATGAACAACTGTATTGTTCCAAGTGCCTTTCTGTCGAGAATCTCGCATTATTTGTCTATCATACTCGTCGACCTTTTTTTTTTTTTTTTTTTTTTTTTTTTTTTTTTTTTTTT
>APFE030622769.1:1754-23574 GCA_000404065.3 Pinus taeda
CCGCCACATCTTGTGTCTCTTGTCTTGGTTTGTTTTCTGTCGATCGTTTAATGTTCTATCTGCACTTTACTTTATATACATGTGATTGTTAATCTGTGGACTATAATAAGAAAAAGAAGTAAACTGTTATAAGCATAGAACATACCATAACTTAACACCTTCTCAATGGCCCAACGACTCATCATGTTTATTATTTTGCCCTCTTTAGTGGCTTAGTTTTTTATTTTGAGCTATCTTGGTGGGCTTGTCACCAAGGAATGTTATTGTTGCACATTATTTTATTATTTGGGGTTTAATCAAGCCTAATTAGTCAAATAGAACTCTTTAGAGAGGATATAAATTGGTGAGAGGCTCATTCATTCCTCTCGTCATCACTTGCATAGGATTAGTAGCTCCTGTGAGAATTTTGCATTGCCCTTTGGAGGACAAGTTTGGTTTCATGGATGAATTTTGATGTTTGGATACTATCCTCTTGATCTTGGAGTTTCAAAATCGTGTTGATTTGATGATTGGATATACTCATTGTACATGTAAGTGCTCTTTTTCATGTCTATCTTTATGTTTCTCTTGTCACATGATTAATGTATGGGATTTTCGCTCTCTAGGTCTGAAATTGCCTTTAACTTATGTGAAATTGTGGAATTTTTTATCTCTTGAGGTGTTGCATATATTACATGTGTCATGTATGATGTGTGAATGTTCCTAGAAGTTTGATTTCATTAAATGCACCTTGATAAGTCATCAATTCTTGCACATTGAAGTATAAATTCCTTACTAGTTGCTTGCATGCCCTAATTTGTCGTGCGAAGTTGCCTAAAGGTCTCCTTGATTGGGTAAAGTCTCTCAAAATCACAAAATCACCTTGATTCCATCTCTCCCAAAGGCAAAGCATTGATCTAACCATTGGTGGTCACCTAAACGAATATTTTTCTCGCCTTTTTCCTCTCTTTCTAGGCCTAACCTTAGTAGGTCACCTAGGGCATCAAGTAAATTTCATTGTAGCCATCCAAAATACTTGATTTTTGGTCCACTACTGTGTTGTAGTTTGCTCAAGAGGTCTCCAAGTTTGAAGCAAATCTGATGGTGGAATACCGAAATATAGTAAGCCCTAGCCACGAGACCATTCCTTTCCCTAAGTTGATTTGGGTTAGTATCTTCACTTGGATCATTACTTTCAAATCTCAAAAGAAAATGTCCTTTGATCCTATTCTTTTCCCGAATTACATCAAGCCCATCTTTGGTCGATCAACTCCATACCCTTGACCTAGTCTAGGTCCGCTTGGGTTCTTTGTGGTCTCGCAACTCTATAACTCAAATTCCACAAGGATTGCATAGAATCCATTTCTCCACAAGGATTCTTAGGTCTAGGAAGCCCCTTGTCAAGGTTTATCCTCCAAACCTATGTTAGTATTTTGTAGCATCGGCTGTGCTCTAGCCATGAAAATTGGCGGAGAGGCTAAGGCACATGAGTTCTAAAGAACCCAGAAATCATTTGGTGAAATTCCACCCGGATTGTATTTTATTAAAATAATTAATATTTTTAATGGGGTTCCCAAGTCTAAACTTAGGAAAATTAAAGTTTTAATGGGTATTAATCAAAATATGGGTGAGAATGTTCTAGAAAGCAGATCAAGTCAAGTTTTTAATCTTCGTTGTTGATTAGAGACTTAATCCCTGTTGTTGAATTCTCAACGAGAAAAGTATAAAAAGGAGGCTTGGGGTTCATTCAGAAACACACTGAGAGAACAAATGGATCTAGAGTTCGAAATTTTTGGGGCTAGGAAGTTAAGAAGTTTGAACTAAGTGATCATTCTACAACAGAGAGGTGGGGATAGTTCGGGAATACTGGCCAGAGAGGCGGAAAGCCACTAGTGGAGGCAGCGCAGCACCTAGAGAGACTGACGCTAGGCCAGTCTAGGCCCACGCAAGCCTGACGTTGAACCAGGGAGAGCTAGCACAGAGGAGAAGTTACCCTCACGCAGAAACCTGGAACTGCCAAGGAGCTGCTGGAACAGCCAAGGAAGGTTGACGTAGAAGCTCCAGGAGGCAGAAGACACAGGGCAGAGTTGACGCAGCGCCTGTAAGGCTGACGCAGGGCCAACGCAAAGATAGTCGAGGTTAGCCAGTTCTGCTGCCGGATCAGCCAGAATCTACCCAGTGAAGTGAGGTAATCTCACTCAGTTTTCCGCCATTATAATTTTCTCTGTAACTGGATTGCCAGGAGGGCATCCAGCATTGTATTCAAAACTACTGCTTAATAATATAAAATCCTCAGAGTCGCTGCACCAGTTTTCCCGCATTGGGTTTAAGGGTACTATTTTTACAAAAATAATGGTGTCCTATGTATCTTGTTCTTTGCTCAGTTTCTTGTTTTATGTAATCAAATTAAATTGGTGTAGGCTGCAGAAGTAATTTACTTCAGTATTATTCAAAAAATAACTTGATAATGTATATTAAAATCAAGGAGGAGAAGTAAATTCAGATTTGTTGCAGTAGGAGTTCCTTGAGTATAGGAATTTTCAGAACCGAGGCCCAACTGTCCTCTTAGCCCTTCCTAGTGAGCCTATAACCTTTGCTTCTCAAACAAGTAAGCTAGTAAATTGAGTCTCTCTTCTGAATAAGCTCTAGGAATCACTCTCTATCCATTCATTGATCCATTCATCCTCATTATTCCTCGTATGTCGAGTCTCCTCCCATTAGTGAAAATCTGTAAAGAGCAAGGACCCTGAGCTAAGGTGACAGTGGGCTTTCGCTCCATTGTTGCCACTTGACCTAGTAGTTTCTCTATAGGAACCCCTCCTAGGACCCCTGCTAGTTTGAGAGATAACATTTGGGTGTCGTTTCTGGGGAGGAAGCAGGTCAACCACCCTAGTGAATCATTGAGGAATTGATTGATAAATGACAATTCAAATATTCCTATGGCGACTCCATTCATTTTCCAAACCCCTAGTCTACTTGAAGGTGACAACATTCCTCCTTTAACAAGGGTTTTTGCAAGAAGGGGAGAACGTCTCCATCACCTGTTAGAAATAGCCTTCTCCCTGAATTTGAAAAGGTTGGTGGTCACACCCCCAAGATTGCAACCGACTCTACTACCGACCTAAACCAAGACCAACCAAAAATGTCACGAAGTGAGAGGCATTTGCTCAGTATCTTTGTCCCTCTGAACTTGAGTAATGATTCCATGCCTTTACTTGAAAAATATAATAATTGGCTCCCCAAGTTCAAGGGTGATGCTACTATAAATGCTCGTGACCGTGTTGAAGAGTTATATTTAGGATCCCCTCCTAGGACCCCTGCTAGTTTTAGCAATAACAGGTTTTGTTCAACTTCCATTACTAATTCCTTACCCTTAGCCAAGGTCTTAGGTTTCTTATCCCTTAATGCATGTCAGATTACCACCCACAACTTTAATGAATTTGTCAAGTATACTAGTATAAGGGGGTCTTAAATGGTCAGGGATATCCCTAACTAGCCTATCAAATTTTTGGATAAATTCTTTGATATCTTCCCTTTCCCTACTTCTTGCTAAATTTTTTCAATGTTGAAAGTTCCTTGTGCATCACATGACCATCTTCTCATGAACATATGCTCAAATTGGTCAGAGCTTTCTACGCATCCTGGGAGAAGACTCAGGTACCATTCCCTAGCTTACCCTCAAGGGATAATGCAAAAAGCATCATGATCCTATCTTCATCTAATACCAATCTAGGAGAAATGTTTCATAGAGGAATTACTAGGTCAAGGGGAAACAACGGAGCAATAGCTCACTATCACCTTCGCTAAGGCTCCCTGCTCTTTACGGAGTTTCACTGATTGGAGGAGTCTTGGTATGAGAGGAATCACGGGGATGAATGGACCAACGAATGGATAGACAGTCATTCCAAGAGCCTATTCACAAGAGAGACTCAATTAAATAGCTTGCTTGCTTGAAAAGCAAGGTGATGGGCTCTCTAAGAAGGCTAAGAGGACACTTGGGCCTAGGGATGGAGGATATGCCTTGACAAGGAGCTGTCTAGGCTTAAGGATCCTTGAGAGGAAATGGATTCTATGTAATCCTTGTGGAATTTGAGTAGTAAAGTTGTGGGACCACAAGGAACCCAAGTGGAACTAAATTAGGTCAAAGGTGTGGGATTGATCAACCGAGGGTCTTAACCTAATGAGGGAAGAGAATGGGATCAAAGGAGCAATTTTCTTTTGAGAGTTGAATGCAGTGATCCAAATGAGGACACTAACTCAAATCAACCTAGGGCAAGAATTGGTCTTGTAGCTAGGGCTTGCTATACTTTGAGATTCCATTGTTGGATTTGCTTGAAACTTGGAGGCAGTGTAGCACCACCCGCATAAGACCCGCGAGTACCCGCGAATCTTGGCGGGTTCTATAGCGAGTCGAGTCACCCACATAGAACCCGCGCTTAAGACCCAGACTCGGCGAATATTCATTAAACCCGTCTACCCGTATAAGACCCGCAAGTTTGGCATAAGACCTGCATCGAACCCTTATAAGGCCCGTCAACCCTCAGAAGGCAAATTTTTTTTCTTTCCTTTTTTGGAAATGAAGCGGAGGGAAAGAGAAATTGGAGGAAATAAAATGCTTTATAAGCACCTCTCTTCCTTCCATTTGTCATTCACTTGTCATTTGAGTGTTTGGCTCATTTCTATGAATGTTGAGCGAGTCCATTGCACAGTGAAGGAGCTCTTGGAGGAGGCTAAAAGAGGCTTCATTAGATCAAACCCAGTTTGAAGTAGGTTTAATGAACCTTGTTTGAATGTCTTCCATGTAATTTTTTGTATTCAAGTTTTTTTTTTTCATTTTCAATTTTTTTTAATTTGCAAATTTTTTTGGGCCTATGCTGAGTTTCTCAACCACACAGGGCCCGTGTATTCCTGAGAAACTCAACCACAAGGCCTACGAGTTAAGGGGCAGTCCTCCTCAGCCCGCAGGCCCTATGGCTGAGTTTCTCAGCCACGCACGAGCCATGTGTGACTAAGAAACTCTACCTCTTCAACCCGCAGGCCCTATGGCTAAGTTTCTCAGCCACACACGAGCTCTGTGTGGGTAAGAAACTCAACCACAAGGCCCAAAAAAATTGTAAATTAAAAACCAAAAAAAAAAAAACAAAAAAAATATTAATTAAATTTTTAAAATTTATTTTTTTCTTTCAGATTTTGTCACCATGCCATCAAAGGGTTCTAGAAAGTCTCGTGATCTAGCATGGGCACATGGTCAACGAATCATTGTCGGTAGTGACCACCATGTCAAGTGCAATTATTGCAATGCCACAATTCATGCAAGCATAAACAGGCTAAAATACCACCTAGCTAGAATTCCTGGGAATGGTGTGGGATGTTGTCAAAATTGCCCTGATGAAGTCACTACTGAAATGGCAGCTGCTTTGGAAGCCATTAAAGAAGAAAGTTGTAAGAGGGCAAAAAGAAAGGATGAGATTGTTGGGATAGGTAGATCTTCATCTCAGAGTGAAACATAGATTCAAAGTCCATGTATTGGTAACTCCTCTTCAAGTGTTGTGGCAAACATGAGTATAACCTCTTCTTTCTTCAGTGCTTGTACAACTCCAGGGTCTCAACCAACCTTGGATAGTTTTAATGAAAAGAAGAGGAAGGAGGCAAATATAGCAGTGAGGAGGTTTTGGTACCATAACAGTGTTTCATTCAACTATGCAAAGTCTTATTTTTATCAACCCATGGTGGATGTCATTGCAAGTGCTAGCCTTGGATACAAAGCCCCATCTTATAATGCACTTAGTGGGGAAGAGTTAGATGAGGAGCTTGAGTGTGTCAAGGAATAATTGGAGAGCATTAAAAGCTCATGGAAATTTACAGCTTGTACAATTATCTCTGATGGGTGGACAAATCAGAGGGGTAGAACAATAATAAATTTTGTTGTAGCTTGCCCTAAAGGAACCATGTTCCTAAAATCCATTGATGCATCTGCACATGTAAAAGATGCACATTTGATTTTTACATTGATGGCTGATGTGATGGAGGAAGTTGGGGTTGCAAATGTTGTCCAAGTAATCACGGACAATGCAGAAAATTATGTGGCAGCTGGAAGGTTGCTTTGTGCCAAATATCCCACCATTTTTTGGACTCCATGCGCTACCCATTGCATAGACTTAATACTAGGACATTGGGAATTTGGAGTGGGTGCAAGATGTTGTGCAAGAATGCAAGCAAATTACCAAGTATATTTATAATCATGCTTGGGTGTTGAACATTATGAGGTAATTCACACGGAGTGAGCTTAGTCGCCCAGCTGTCACACGGTTTGCCACAACCTTTCTTTCCCTCCAAAGCCTTTTGTATGAGTACCAAGTCATGAGAAGAACTTTTTGTACCTAGCAATGGGTATTTTGGAAAGATAGCTCAAAACCAAAAGCATTGTCTATGAAAGCATCTGTCTTTGGTGATAGTTTGTGGGACAAAGTCACTGAGATTGTCAACTTCACTGAGCCCCTTGTGAAAGTCTTGAGATTGATGAATGGAGAGAAACCTGCAATAGGATATATTTATGAGGGCATGGACAGGGCCAAAGAGGCCATCAAGACCTTCTATAAGGGAAATGAATCTAAATATCTCTTGATATGGAAAATTAATGATTCCAAACGGGATAGGCAACTACATTCACCATTGCATACAACAAGAGCATATCTCAATCCAAACTTTTTCTATAATGAGGGGTCTAACATTCAAAGAGATCCTGAGGTGATGAGAGCTGTCATGATATGCATTGAGAAGATGTTCCCAAATCAAGATATTCAAGACAAAATCAACATACAACGAGATATGTACAAGGAAGCATCGGGTATGTTTGGGTTCAGCTCAAGCCAATGTCTCTAGGACAAGAAAATGCTTTGAAAGTGCAAATTGATAGAACTTGGCTTCTAATTTTGCTAGTTCGCTTTTATATGTTTGACATTGCAAACTGATAATCTTTTTTGTTATTTTTTTACAGCGCATTGGTGGATAGATTGTGGCACTGAGGTACCACAATTACAAGAATTTGCCATCAGAGCTCTGAGTCAACCCTGCAGTGCTTCTTCTTGTGAGCACAATTGGTTAGCGTTTGAGCACATCCACAGCAAAAAGAGAAATAGGTTGGAGCATGAGAGGTTTGAGAATTTGGTTTTCATCTACTACAACCTTCGAATGCTCACAAAACAAGTGGTGCAACCAAAGGATACAGATCCAATTTTATTGGATACTACTGATTTTGATTTTGATTCGGTTGTGGAGGAGTCCTCTAATTTGAGTTGGCTTGATGAAGAGACTGAGGATCTCTCTAGTTTGCCATCTCAAATGGAGACTCCAAATACATCTGCCTCATAGTTGTTTCAGCCTTCCGATGTTAGCACTAGCTCCACGAGGGCTTATTGTAGGTGCAGTTATCCATAAGTGATGAGACTCAAGATTGTTATGAGACAATCATTTATCATTTATGACATATGTATTTGAATTTTGAACTTGCTGACATTTTTTATTTTAATTATGGAATCGTGAGTCCTTTTCTTATTCAGTATCTAAATGTCTTGCTTACAAAAATCGAATATGTTATGTTGTACTTTTATAGATATGAGATGATGTTATGAATTATTGCATATATTGTGGTTTTTATAGCTTATAAGGATTGGAAGTGTCATTAGTTTCTTTTTTGTGCTTAAAATTTACCATATTTCAAGGTTTTTTTTTGTATTTTGACAAGTCTTATATGGGTCATTCCCGAGTCTTAAACGAGTCTTATGCGGGTCGTTCTAAAGTCTTATATGGGTCGACAAGTCTTATATGAGTACAAGTCGTGCAACATTGCTTGGAGGACCTTTGGAGAAAACCCCAACGCAGTAGTGGGCCCAAAATCGAGGTGTTTGGATGGCTAGAAAGGAATTTGATTGATGCCCTAAATGACCTATTGGGGTTAGGCCTAGAAGTAGAGGAAAAAGGCAAGAAAAATAATCTTTTAAGTCCCCACCATTGGTTGGATCAATGCCTTGCCTTTGGAGAGAGATGGAATCAAGGTGAAATTGTGATTTGAGAAAACTATACCCAATCAAGGAAACTTCTAGGCAACTTCACATACCAATTAGGGGATGAGAGCAATGAAAAGATTTTATACTTCGACATGCAAGAATTGATGACTTATAAAGGTGTATTCAATAGAAATTAACCTCTAAGAACATTCATTCATTATGCATGACATATGTAACATATGCAGCACTATAATAGATTAAAAAATTCCACAATTTCTCATAAATTAGAGGCAATTTCAGACCTAGACAGTAAAAATCCTAGCAAAATTCATGTGACAAGATGAAAGTAAAGAACAAACATGAAAAGAGCACTTACATGTAAACGAGTATATCCAATCATCAAATCAAGACAAATTTGAAGCTCCAAAATCAAGAGAATAATATCCAAACATAAAAATTCATCCATGAAACCAAACTCGTCCTCCAAAAGGGAATGTGAATCCTCACAATAGCTACTAATCCGAAACAAGTGATCATGAGGGGAATGAATGAACCTCTCTCAATATATATCCTCTCTAAAAAGTTTGTTTTCCCTAATTAGGCCTAATTAAACCCCAAAATAAGAATATAATGTGCAATAATAACATCCCTTAGTGACCTAGCCCCAAGGAATAGCTCAATTTGTCGAGTTCACGTTGCTAAGTACCTTTCCAGTTGGGAGGCCATGAAGTCAAATCTCCTTGACGCCCTTGGGGTTAGACCCGACTAGATAAGATAGCAGATAGATCCCTTCAGGTCGATCTACCTAGATTATTACCTGTAGATGTAGCAGCCACTCAGTGACCGTAAACCACAGTTTTAAATGAAAAACATCTCTTGGTAACAAGCCCACCAAGATAGCTCAATAACATAAAAGAAGCCTTCCAAGAGGGCAGAATAATCAACATAATGAGTCATCGGACCATTGAGAAGGCCTAGTGGAGTCCAAAGTGTGCCATGGTGAGAGAATTGACTCAAAACATAATGGACAAGGGGTCGGCTCCTTGATATCCAAGGAAGTCATAAGTGGTGTCACCAAGTGGGTGTGAGGGCAGTATGACATCCTCATGGGTATCTAAGTGGATCGATGATGCCTATAAACCATTTGTAAGGGGTAGGATAATGACATAATCCCGTCCTCTGTCTCCTGTAGTGAGACACATCCTCATCTAGACCTTGGAACCTCTGCCAAGTGTATGGTACAAGTGTGAAGCCAGCTGGGAATGGCGATCTAGGTGCATCATCCTCATCCAAAAGGTGGAACACGAGCAATCAATGAATGGCGGAGGGGATACATGAAGCACTCTCTGTTATAGTGGAAGCCCATGGCTCTCAGCGCTCACCCTACAAGTGCCATTGTGGCCCTCTAGAGGGCTTGGACCCTGTATAGGGAGACCAAACCCCAAATATAGACCCATCTATAATCCTACATAAGATCCAATTCGTCCCCTTGCCCTCCAGTGCAACAAATCATTAGAATAATCAAGTAAAAGAGTTTACAAAATCATGGAATCAAATGGACACTTCATAATGGCATGCATTTCCATAGTGGGTTTTGGCATATACAGGTGTCTCCAAGATTAATAAGGGGGTTAACCAAGGAACTTATTAGGTGGTTTCGGCCTTTAAAGGGGGTGGCATGTCCATGGTACATCCATCTAATGGTAGGTGGCATGTGATATAATGTTGGAATGGAGTGGGGATCAAAGGTAAAAACTCCAAGCCACATGTCATGGTACAAGGGTAGCTATAATAGAGCAAGCCCACACTTGGGTATATGAGTGTAGGAGGAAGCAATCGTGATACATAAGTTACCCCAACCTTTGTTTTTCCACCCTTCTTCATATGCCTTTTTCCTTTGATTACTTTTTCTTCATAACTGCTCGAGGCTCCAGGGAACAAGAGCATGATGCATAGGATGTAACAGTAGATACCCCCCTTAAGGTGGGGCAGTTCATCGCCCACCGAGGGTTTCGACAATCATGGGTTCCTTAATGTGGAGGGGGCTCATCTAGGACCCATAGGAACCAGGGCGATGGCCATAGATAAGGGGTAGAGCTCATGTGTTTGGTTTTGCCCACATGCTAAATTTGTATGTCACGACCATCTTTTGCATTTTCTGGTACATCTCCTATTGAGAGTGGACAAATATGTTTTTTCTTTTCTTTTTTAGCTGTATCAACCTCCGGGGCATCATTCCAGGCCCTGTTACCACTCAAACCAGCAAGGGACCTAAAGGGGTTCCTAAGAGGGCAACTGTTAGGTTAAGGGCAACTGTGGAGGCTTAGCCCACTGTCGCCACAGCTAAGTCTCCCTGCTCTTTAGGGACTTTCACCAATGGGAGGAGTCCCGGTAGTGTAGGGATTCACTTGTAAAGTATATGTCAAAGGGTAGGTGAGAAGTGACCCCAAAAGCCCTTTCCCAAGGATAGAGTGAAGAATGGAGCTTGCTTTCTCTTTAAGCAAGGGACTTGGTCTGCTAGAGATAAGGGGTGAGGATTGGAGGGTTGATGGAGAAAGGATAGGCTTATGAACAAGTTTCTCAATCCCTATAATCCTTGCGAAACTTGGATTCCCAAATGGTCCTTGACAAATAGTCTTTATTGAGAAGTAGGACCACATGGGGACAAGTAAACCCAGCCAGGTTCGGGGATGGAATGTAGCATCCAATGATGTTCTGATCCTGGACAAGGTGAGGGGAAAGGACCAAACAAGAATACATTCTTCAAAAGCTTGAATTGATCCTATTGAGGTCTAGCCTTGGGGATGCCTAGGCACAATTCGATCCTAGGGTTAGGACTTGAGATTCCCGAAGATTCAATCATTAGAATTGCCTCAAATTTGGAGGAGAGGGAAGGGACCCACCAGCGCAGTAGCCTATAGGAGATCGAATTTTTTCTTGGGTCAGGTCCCCGGAAATTGATGCCCTAGGTGACCTAATGGGGCTAGACTTGGGGAAAAAGGGGAAAATGGTTAAAAGAGGGTTGAAATGATCACCCTCTTTGAGGGATCAGTGCCTAGTTCACTTAGGGATATGGAGTCAAGGATAATGATGAGAAAGAACTTGGTTTCTCAATCAAGGAGGCCCAAAAAGTCAACTTCGTCCAATGTTGAGAGAAAAACAAGAAAAGTGACCTTCAAGCATTTATACTTCAAAGCAAATGCTGCAAGATTCTCGAGATAAATAAATCTCTAGGACATTTCATTCATATAACATTGGCCCATACATTAAATTAGCTAGAACATGCTCAATTCTGCATTTCGACAATGCAGCAACTAGCCCCTAATTTAAGCAATATGCAACAAGAAGAATAATAGCATCAAAATTTACTTACAACGTTATAGGGTATATCCAACCAGCATTTCGTTTGCTCAATAAAGCTCCAAGACAAGAGAAATAGCCCAAATCCATACATCAAAATTCATCCATCTCCAAAAATATCCACCAAGGAAAGAGTGCAAAAATTCTCCATGATTAGAGAAATCCCAAGTCAAGTGATGATACAAATGAATGTATCTAACATCAATATATAGCTTCCTAAGGAGTTTGAATTAGCCTATGGGCCTACATTAGCCCCTAATGATAAAATAATGTGCAAATAAAACCCCTATTGGTGACAAGCCCACCAAACTAGCTCATAAGTTTAAAAACAAGCCTCACAAGGGGCCAAATAATGATATGTGCATGTTGTAGGGCCCTCTAAAGGCTTAATAATACCCTGAACTACCTTATTGACGAATAAATTCCTCGGAATATGATGGACAAAGGGGTGGCCCCTTGTTCTCCAAGTAGTAGACCTGTGGTGCTTCCATTTGGTATGAGGGCACATAGATGACTCCATGGGTCTCAATATGAATCGGAGACCCTCTACAAGGGTCCAAGTGGTAGAATGAATGCTGACATGACATTGTACAAGTCCTGGGACACCTGTCAAGAGTGTGGGGCTCCTGTGGAGGTGTTGTTAGGCATAATGTACCAAGCATATCATCATCATCCCAAAAGTGGATCACTAGTAATCTTAAGCATCCATAAAGATCCGTGGAGTGTTGTCTGCTATTGTGGAGGCCCATGGCTCTCTATGCACACCCTACATGTGCAAATATAGACCTCTGGGGGTTAGAATCCCATATAGGAATATCAAACCCAAATGGAAACCACCTATAATCCTGCATAAGATCCAATGTGTCCCCTAGGCTTCTAGTACAACCAGTCATTAAAATAATCAGGTAAAAAGCTTACAAATCATGGATAACAATGTGGGCACTTCATAGTAGCATGCCCTTCCATAGTGCGCTTTGGCATGTGCTAGTGTCTCCAAGCTCCTAAGGGGGTTAGCCATGTACCTTATTAGGTGGTTTCAGCCCTTAAAGGGGATAGCATGTCCAAGGTACATCCCTCTAATGGGGGTGGCAAGTGACAAATAAGTGGAATGGGATAGGGAATGAGAGGAGCAACCCTAGGCCACATAGTGGGGCATAGGGGAAGCTAGATAAGGGGAAGCCCACAACTGGGTATGTAATGTATAGGAGGGAGCAATCGTGGTACATGAGGCGCCCCAGCGTTGATTTTTCCACCCTTCTTCATATATGTTTTGTCTTTTATGAATTTTCTTTAATGCACTGCTCAGGGCTCAAAGGACAAGAGCATGATGTGTAAGATATAGCAGTGATTAACCCCTTTGAGGTAGGGCGATTCATTGTCCTCCAGGGGTTAGGGCAATCATGGGTTCCTGAATGATAAAGGAGGTCCATCTAGGGCCTACGGAACCAGGGTGATGGCCAATGATTGCAGTAGAGCTCATGTAATGGCTTTTTCCCACGTGCTAATTAATTTTGTTTGGGCCATCTTTTGCATTTTGTGGTACAATTTCCTGTTAAATGTGGTCATTTATGCTTTTCACTTTTTCTTTTAATTGCTTCAACCTCTGGGGCATCATTCTAGGCCTGACCCAAGGTGGGGGCAAGGGGATAGGGAGGCTAGCCCTATGTGGACCCAGAATGGGAATGTGAACCCAGGTGGGAGAAAAGATGAATGGGGGTATAGTGAGTGGATAGGGAGTAATATGTGCGGATAAAGGAGCAGGACCACGCACCCAAAGTCAGGGTTTCCTAAGTAGTACCACCCTAGAACCAAATGGTTAAGAAAGGATATCCCACAGAACTAAGATCCAGGGGTAACAACCAAAAAAGATCAAGGGGACAAGAGCACAAACTAAGCCCGCTTTTTCCACGAAATCCCCCCATCAAATCCATACCCAGAAGTATCCATGATAAATAAACCCAATACTCAATTACCAAATGACAATACATACCTTTAGATTCGGGAGGCCGACCTTCAAACATACGATCAATACAGGTGGGTGAGGGACCACATGGCTAGCTCAGGTGGCAAAGAAATGGCACAACGAGCTACTAGGAGGCATCAAGGGGTTACTGGTTAGGGCTCATCGTGGAGAAAAATTTCTCATGGGGATATCACCCACAAAGTGGTGGGTAACATCTGGCTCCAACTAGGACATGATCTCTTGAAGAAGTGGACGAGGTTGCTCGAACGAGAGGTCACGAGAACTCCAACAATCTCTAGGTCACCGTAGACCTGTTATTTGCACATGTCAAAGATCAAAGCCACCGGGCAGCATGTTTTTCACGATGTCTAATGATCACCCATGCTTAATGTTAACCCACAAACCAATAAAATATGCAATTTTTTTCTTTTTTTTATATCCATGCAATCTAATCTATCATGAGAAACATCATATGCGGTTAGTTCTAATGCAAAAATAGTCATGCAATGCATCCTACCCTAACATGCATATGGTGATGCTAATACTAAATGTAATCATAAAGCCAGTGCAACCAACATATCATCACATCAATATACATATGCCTGCCATTATGATTATTTATGCGGCAAACCCCCAAATCAAATGTGGACATAGTCACATGGTGGATGAGGCGGAAAAATATGATCTCCATTCGAGGTGGAGGGAGGTCCTTGGAGAAAGAAAACTGGTCATTCTGGAGGTCCAAGGCTCCCCTTCTAGATACAAAATGGAGGAATGAATGACTATTCTCGAGAACTCCTCATCACAATCACTGCTTACAATATCATGCTTTGAGGATGTCACATGGTTGTGATGAGAGGGGAACGAAGGGTGAGAGAAAGAAAGAATTCAACAAATATATCTCTCAATGTGATGGTTAGAGAGGGGAGGGGAGGACGCGGAGTGATCATAATCCTGAGGATGGGTCAAAGGGGATAAGGTATATTCAATGAAGGGTTCCTCCTTGACACCATATTCAGAAAAGGGAAAAGAGAAATGGTCACTCGAGGTGATACCAAAAGGGGTGAGGGACCTATTTGAGAAAGACTCAAGGTGATGAACAAGAGGGAAAGGCAAAGGGAAGGGTGAAGTGTCATATTCAACAGGCTTTCCTTCCCACAACCTAAAGGCTCAATTGATTTGAATACATAATCATAAGGTGGGTTGGTAAGAGCCTTGTTGCTTTCCTCATTATAAATATTAAAGATTGGGCCTTCATCAAAAGGAGATTCAAAGATTGGGCTTTCAAAAAAGGAGAGTCAATCACTTCCACCAAAGGTTGTCCATCTTTATGGAAGGGAAAGGAACAATTTTCCTTCCCAAGGCTATCAATGGGTATGTCATCATAAATAGTGCCTGAGGGGAAGGAAAGACCAATCTCATCCTCATCCTCCTTCTCGGTGTCATAAATGAGAGCACAATCAAATTGAGGACCAACAATTTCCCATTTCTCCCTTTCAATCTGGAAATAATCTTCAATATCATTTTTCAAGGGGCTAATGGGGTCATCTCTCTCAAGGTTTTCAAAAGAGGATTCATCGGGAATAATATCCTTGAGAAAGGTAGGGTTGGTCTCAATAAATTCATCCTTCCCAACACAGGTGTCCTCAAAATCATCCTGCCCGTCTTGCAGTCCCCACGAGGACTCATCTTCCTGCTCATCACCAAGGTCCTTGAGGTCATCCTCATCTAGGTTGGTTGACAAGCGGAACCTCTCTTCTTCTCTCTTCTCTTGAAGAACAATGGCTAAGGTATGTGTTACATGATTCTGGTAGTATGCTTCTAGGAGGAGAGCATTAGTAGGGTTCTCTATATATTCACATGTCATCATATGAAGCTTCACTTGTTCATCATATAAGCAAGAAAAAACTTCATTAGAATTGTATTCCCGTACTAACCTCCCTGCATGACCTACTATATTCATCCATTCTTTCTTGCATGATTTGGAAGCTTGTGTGGTCCAACTCTCCGTCATCCTTAGAGGAGGTATTTGTATTGTTATTGATGAGGTTATCCAGAATATTCAGAGCACAGGTTATGTGAGCAAGATCACGGAGACGACTAGGATCCTCTTCATAAGCACACCATATTATGTCAAGTTGTACTTCTTGTGACCTATCAAACTTGAGCATGAATTCCATCCAAGCTCTCCAACATCTCTTGAAAGGATTCTTCATATTCCACCACTTTCCTTTGCAACTCTTGAATCTCTTGTTTATTGAGCTTTTCAAATATAGGACCGAGAGAAATTTCCATCGTCTCCGATTTTGCATATTAAGATTATAATGAAGACGCCAGGGTGAATTGAGGTGCCTTGATAGATGCTTGCTTCACCCTACAAGCATTAACTTTAATGCTCAATGAAGAACTAGGGCTTCGTTCTTCCAGTGGAGTCGCCAATAATGATATGTCAATATGTCGTACAGGGAACAAAACACATGCTTCGTGCATGGGACCTAAAGGGGTTCCTAAGAGGGCAACTGTTAGGTTAAGGGCAATCGTGGAGGCTTAGCCCATTGTCACCACAGCTAAGTCTCCCTACTCTTTATAGACTTTCACCGATGGAAGGAGTCCTGGTAGTGTAGGGATTCACTTGTAAAGCATATGTCAAAGGATAGGTGAGAAGTGACCCCGAAAACCCTTTCCCAAGGATGGAGTGAAGAATGGTGCTTGCTTACTCTTTAGGCAAGGGACTTGGTCTGCCAGGGAAAAGGGGCAAGGATTGGAGAGTTGAGGGAGAAAGGATAGGCTTATGAACAAGTTTCTCAATCCCTATAATCCTTGGGAAACTTGGATTCGCAAATGGTCCTTGACAAATAGTCTTTATTGAGAAGTGGGACCACATAGGCCAAGTGGACCCAACCCAAGTGGACCCAGCGCAAGTTCGGGGATGGAATGTAGCAACCAATGATGTTCCTATCCTGGACAAGGTGAAGGGAAAGGACCAAACAAAAATACTTTCTTCAAAAGGTTGAATTGATCCTATCGAGGTCTGGCCTTGGGGATGCCTAGGCACAAGTCAATCCTAGAGCTAGGGCTTGAGATTCACAAAGATTCCACCGTTAGAATTGCCTCAAATTTGGAGGAGAGGGAGGGGACCCACCAGCGCAGTAGCCTATAGGAGATCGAATTTTTTCCTTCAGTCAATTCTCGAGAAATTGATACCCTATGTGACCTAATGGGGATAGACTTGGGGAAAAACGAGAAAATGGTTAAAAGAGGGTTGAAATGATTACTCTTTTTGAGGAATCAGTGCCTAGTTCATTTGGGGATATGGAGTCAAGGATAATGATGAGTAAGAACTTGGTTTCTTGATCAAAGAAGCCTAGAAACTTAAAAGTCAACTTCGTCGAATGTTGAGAGAAAGAAAATAAAAGCGACCTTCAAGCATTTATACTTCAAAGCAAACGATGCAAGATTCTCGAGACAAATAAATCTCTAGGACATTTCATTCATATAACATTGGCCCATACATTAAATTAGCTAAACCATGATCAATTCCGCATTTCGACAATGCAGCAACTATCCCTAATTTTAGCAGTATGCAGAAACAAGAATAATAGCATCAAAATTTACTTACAACATTATAGAATATATCCAACCAGCATTTTGTTAGCTCAATAAAGCTCCAAGGCAAGAGAAATAGTCCAAATCCATAAATCAAAATTCATCCATGTCCAAAAATATCCACCAAGGAATAAGTGTGAAAATTCTCTATGATTAGAGAAATCCCAAATCAATATACAAATATACAAATATAGAGAAATATACAAATGAATGTATTTAACATCAATATATAGCCTCCTAAGGAGGTCGAATTAGCCAATGGGCCTACATTAGCCCCTAATGATAAAATAATGTGCAAATAAAACTCCTATTGGTGACAAGCCCACCAAAATAGCTCATAAGTTTAAAAACAAGCCTCACAAGGGGCCAAATAATGATATGTGCATGTCGTAGGGCCCTCTAAAGGCTCAATAATATCCTAAAGTGCCATATTGACGAATAAATTCCTCGGAATATGATGGACAAGGGGGTGACCCCTTGTTCTCCAAGTAGTAGACCTGTGGTGCTCCCATTTGGTATGAGGGAACATAGATGACCCCATGGGTCTCCATATGAATCGGAGATCCTCTACAAGGGTCCAAGTGCTGGAATGAATGCTGCCATGACATCATACAAGTCTTGGGACACCTGTCAAGAGTGTAGGGCTCCTGTGGGGGCCTACTGGATGTACCAAGCATATCATCATCATCCCAAAAGTGGATCGCTAGTAATCTCTGAGCATCCATGAAGATCCGTGGAGTGTTGTCTGCTGCTATGGAGGCCCATGGCTCTCTATGCACACCCTACATGTGCCGATGTAGACATCTGGGGGTTAGAATCCCATATAGAGAAACCAAACCCAAATGGAAACCACCTGTAATCCTGCATAAGATCCAATGCATTTGTTAGGGTCCAACCCTAACCCCTTTATTTATGTAATAAGCCCAATGGTCCAAGTCATATTCATAGTTAGTTAGAGAGTAAATAAAGCCCGCATTAATAGTTGTAAGTGGTTGACCCGCATTAGAGAAAAGGGACCACAGTTAGTTGTAAAGGGGCCATAGTTAATAAATAAAGTCGTTAAACCGAGTTATGCAAGGGACCAATAGTCGTTAGGGTTTTGGATGTCATTTAGTTATAAATGGTCTTAGTAGTAAAGGAAAGATCACCGACTCTTATTGTAATCGAGCTCTGCTCTGCGGGAGGTTGCCCCCTTGAAGAGGCAAGTGAACATTGAATCTATTTCTGAATAATAAAATACTTGTTATTTTTCTCATTTTATTTTATGTTCTAGGTTATATTTCTTCGCATTTCTGGTATTCTAGCATTTCTCACGGGTCAAGAGCATAACAAGTAGTATCAAAGCACTTTCCAAGGCCGGTTGTACCTCCAATTTTCACAGAATTTTTTTTAGGCTAGAGACATGTTCCGGCGTCTTTAAACCACGGAATTTATCGTTGAGTGCATAAACATGCGGATTTGGGGTGGCATGCACGAGGGAACTACAAGAGGTGGTCACGCTTGTTGGACTCCCTCGTAACCCCTATGGGTACCCCTTCGAGTAGTAGCGCATTAGACAGAACCGCGCACAGACTGCACTTCCACGTATCCTTGGTTATATCGGAAGCCCCCCAGGCTCCCCAGAAACCTAGCCTTAGAACAGTTGTCGGTCATCTTGCTACTGCAGTACATTGAGAACAGTACTTGGGGAGATTACTCGCGCATACGATAGGGTAGTCGGGTAGTACGACTAAGGGTACAATCGATCCTCCTTAGTTAGCGCCCTGAAAGATTGGGTCAAGTACTATTGTTGGATCCCTGTGTATATTGCGATCTATAGCACCTAACACTCCTTTGTGACCATAGTTCTCTCTGCTATCTGAAGATCGCCCACTACCTTATCTTCCAGATCTGATCCAGCAGTTGGGGTTCTGTCGCCGCAATGCAAACCAGATCCAACAATTGTGTTTCTTCCGTCGTCGTACAAATCAGGTCCAACAATTGGGGTTCTGCCGCTGTCGTGCAACTCACATTCAGTATTTGGGGTTTAACAATGTCGATCGAACTCTTTGTGCAATGAGGCTTTGCTACTACTACAGTCCAGGGCCTATTTTCGTAGGACATTGGGCAGGATCAAGTTTTCTAGAATTCGGCCACTGCAGTATTAATGAACGAGAACTCCTTTCAAAGTAAAAAAAAAAAAACTCTGAGACCATCCTGGCATGCTTGCAAGAGACTTAGCCCATAAGGTTCAGGACGATGAGTTGATTGCAATGGTACCATTCACTTGTCGGCCTCAATTTTCCGGTGGTCCCAAATTTTTCCTAAGTGACTTCAAGTGATCCCCGCCAATAGATTCCTGAGCTCGCCTTCTTTCCATGAAGACTACTCTCAAGTAATTGACCAAGGTTTGTGTATGGTAGGTACTAGATCTCAAGTCATGGCCTATGAGAAGATCGAGAGCCTTGAAAAAAGGTTAGATGACTTCCAAGGCAATATGGAACAAATTACCTCACAGCTTTCACTGCTCACCAATATGATGCAAAGGCCTCATCAGGAGGAGCATAGTGTTGATGAACACCTCGAAGGAGAATCTAGCCATCACATTCACTTCCATGGAAATCACCAACATTCCCACCCTCGGCCACCCAAGCTAGACAAGTGCAAATTTGATGGCTCTAATCCTGCAGTATGAGTAGCACAAATGGAACAATATTTCTCCCTTAATGATATCTACGAAGATCAAACTAAACTACGAGTGGGAGCCCTTTACTTGGACAAAGAGAGATGGAAATGGTGGCAGTGGCATCAAAAATTTTATCCTAGGAACATAACTTGCCACATGTTCTCAAAAGCCCAATGTGACCGCTTTGACAGGGAATCTAATTTTTTGGGTTGTCTCACTAAGCTTCAGCAAACAAGCACAGTAAAATACTACATTGCAGCCTTTGAGACATTGCACATCAAAACTGACGCCTAGGAGATGACTTCTACTTGGAGTGTTTCATCAGTGGTCTCAAAGAAGCCATCCAAGCCCATGTCCGGATGCACCACCCAACTATGTGGATGGACGCCTGCAAAAAGGCCATCGAGGTGGAACTCATCTTCGCTGCCCAATCCACTCATCCAAATTTCGTAGCCAAGGGGCATCCCACCCAGGCTCAGGGCCCTACCAAAACACTTAAGGTTCAAAAGGTGTCTCCAACAGAAATGGCTGAAAGAAGAAAACAAGGATTGTGCTACTACTGTGATAACAAATACTCCCCGGGAAATAAATGCAAGGAACCAAAATTCTTTCAAATTGATGCTACTATTAACAGCTCATCTGAGGAATCCCCAACCCTTGGTGGGCCCGAGGACGAAGTTGAGGAAACCCAACGTGACAATGATCTCACAGCTACGCCAGATGAACCAGTTATCTCATTACATGCTTTGGCAGAAATTTCTTCACCTCAAACTCTCAAAATCTGAGGCTTTCTTAAACATCGACCTGTAGTGGTATTGATTGATAGTGGCAGCACTCATAACTTTATCCATAAGCGAGTCGCCAAAACTGTTCATTGTTTTGTGCAGGCAGTCTCTAATTTCCAAGTCCTTATCACCGATGGGGGGACCATAAAATGTGAAGGCAGCTGTGAAAATATTAAACTTCAGATGGGAGACTACCACCAAAAGACCCACATGTTTTCTATTGAAATGGGTGGTTGTGACATTGTCTTGGTGTTAAAATTGGCAACTAGGGCCAAACTCCATGTGGGTCATCTTATTTATGGCCGCTGATATTTTTCTTGGATCCCTCTCATCGAGAGGTGTAGAATTGACCTAAAGATCATCCGATTCCGATAAGTATTCATGGAGGTATGAATTTATTTGTGTTATAAGACAATTTGTCAAGGTCGGCCAACAACCAAATAAACCCCACATGTGCTCTTCCTCTCTCTACTTGTCTTTGGGTTTTAGTAGGAGGAGAGATCCTAAGGGATAACGTGGCCCTGATCCAGAGGGCAGAAAGCCAAAACTGCTGGAAAAGCTGGAAAAGCCGGAACTGCCGAAAAAACCAGAAAAGCCGGAACTGCCAGAAAGCCGAAATTGCCAGAAACGCTGGAACTGCCGGAAAAGCCAGAACTGCCGGAAAAGCCGAAACTCCCAGAAAAGCCAAAACTACCGAAAAAAACCAAAAAAGCCAGAAAAGCTGGAACTGCCGAAAAAGATGAAACTGCCAGAACTACTAGAAAAGCTGGAACTGCCAGAAAAGCCGGAAAAGCCAAAAAATCCAGAAAAGCATGAGAAGCGGGAAAAGCCGAAAGAGCCGGAACTGTCGAAAAAGCCTGAGAAGCCGGAAAAGTCCGAAAACTATCGAAAAAGGCGGAACTGCTGGAAAAGTCGGAACTGCCGGAAAGACTGGAACTGCCAGAAAAGCCAGAACTTTCAGAACTGCCGGAACTGTCGGGAACAGCAGGAACAGCCAGAACTGCAGGAACTGCCAGGAACAGTTGGAACTGCCAAAACTGTCGGGAACAGCCGAAATTGCTAGAACTGCCGGGAACTACGGAAACAACCGAAGCATCTATCTCTGAAGGACAGCAACATGCAAGGGATAGCTAACTAACATTGGGACAGTTGTATGGTACTTAGCAGCAAATACACCAAGCATGCAATGTTACAGCTAGCATGCAAGGGACAACTAGCATGAAACAACAAGCATGCTAGGGACAACAAGCAAGCAAGGTGCAGCCAACACATAGGTCAGGATGGCAACATGGTGCAGCAATGGCACATAATGCAGTACAGTGATGGTTACATTCATTATTAATGAAGCGTGATGAGATGCAGCATAGTGATGATGGGTGCAGCATGGTGCAGCGCGGTGAGGTGCAGCATGATGATGAAATGCAGCACAACGATAGGTGAAGGAGTCACCTTGGAG
>APFE030622778.1:2427-12825 GCA_000404065.3 Pinus taeda
AGATATTCAAAAGTTTGTGGCGGAATGTTTGGTTTGCCAACAAAATAAAGTTGAAACAATTAAGACACCGGGTCTATTATAACCTTTATCCATTCCAAGCCAATGTTGGGAGGAGGTTTCAATGGATTTTTATCACAGGTTTACCCAAGTCTGAGGGAAAGAGTGTCATCATGGTGGTAGTTGACAGACATACCAAGTATGCACACTTTTGTGCATTATCACATCCATTTAAAGCCAGTACAGTTTCTAGTGCATTTATGGAAACAATTCAAAAGCTACATGGAAACCCAAAGATTATTGTAAGTGACAGAGATCCCATTCTCACTGGAAATTTTTGGACATAATTATTTTCTTGTCTTGGTACTCAGTTAGCTCATAGCTCATCTTATCATCCTCAATATGATGGGAAAACTGAGATAGTAAACAAATGTTTGGATGGATATCTTCATTGCTTTGTATCTGATAAACAAACACAATGGGTCAAATGGTTGCCTCTAGCAGAATGGTGGTATAACACTTCCTTCCATACAACAACAAAAATGACCCCATTTATAGCACTTTATGGGTATCAGCCACCATCCATCACATCATATTTAAGAGAAAATTCTGAGGTTCAAGTAGTGGAAGACCACATCAGACATCAACAACAAGTTCTCCAACTCTTAAGGATAACCTCACTTTGGTGCAGAATAGAATGAAACAATATGTAGATCAACATCGCAACAAAAGAAGTTTTGATGTAGGTGACTAGGTATTCCTATGGCTACAACCATATAAACAAATGTCCCTCAAGCAAGCTAAGAAGGATAATAAATTATCACCAAAGTATTATGGTCCATACAAGGTTTTGGAAAATATTGGTACTATGGCATACAAATTGGAGCTCCCTGTAGCTTCCCGAGTGCACCCAATTTTCCATGTTTCATGTTTAAAGAAGGTTATAAGTGACAAGCTCCCAGTTCAAACAATATTTCCAGAACTTGATGAGGAAGGAAATATCATATTGGAACCTGAAGCAGTCATAGAAACAAGAACTCAACAACTACAAAATCAATCAATTTCGGAGTATCTCATCAAGTGGAAGAACTTACCCGTTGAAGATTCCACATGGGAGGATGAGAATTTTATCGAGAAACATCCAGAACTACTCAAGAATTGAGGACAACACTTTTTTTAAGGAGAGGGGCATGTTAGGCCCCTATAATACTAGTGATTCCCCTATTACTATTGTCATTGTAGCCCTTATTGTTATTATTGTGCCCCTTTTGTCCCCATATTGTTATTAGTGTGCCCCATAGAAGCCCACTATTGTTATTTTTGTGCCCTTATATTATTATTGTCATGTTGGCGTTGATTATATTGTGACCCCTTAGACTCATATATATAGAGAGGAGGTTTAGTCATTTGTATCATCCAAGAATTGCTCATTTGTGTAATGTAAAGGAGGTTTCCCTGTCGAAGAGGGTAATTTTGAAGGCGTTGATCTATCTTTTCTTCTGTTTTGTGAGTTGGTTGCATAACAATTTCTTTGCAGGTAATAGGTTGCATGTGTGGTTTATTTGCTGATTTATGGATGCATGCCATATGCATGTAATTGTCTGGTTATGTGTTGTCATTCACGTGGATATTTTCCTAGATCGATAGTGGTTTTAGCCTTACCTTTCCATTTCCTAAATAGCCATGGTGTTGTGGGTTTTTCCACTTGATTTTTTTTTTATTGGTGCTCATAATTACTTATGGTTTTGGGTTGGAACAAATGCTTTGGAAGCCCATGAACAACTTGGGTTGAGTTACTAGTCTTGGAGCCTAGGTTGGGACAAACGCTCTGAAGCCCTTGGTCGGTTGGGTTATTAGTCCCTAGAGATGGATTGGGAAAACACTATGGAGCCCTAGAAGGTTGTGGGTTGAGTTACTAGTGTTTAGAGCCCTGGACAACTTAGGTAGAGACCAACCTGGTTGGTGCTAGTGATGTCCGACCGTGGAGGTGGAATCCCTGTGGTTGAGGGTTGAGGAGGTTTGGCCTCTAGAAGCCCTGCTTTGTTTTTTTTTAGTTTATTCCATAAGATCCCACATTCATGCTTGGAATATGGTGTGGGAGTGATTGATTGAAAGGGATATTTGGTTCAACCCAATCTATGGTCGAGTGGTACGTGGAAGTCCCTAACTTGGTTGGAATTTTCATATGTTAATATGAGAGATTTCCTTATTGTGATCTATGAGCATTTGTAATGATTATGTTGGTGCTATAATGGATGGGTTACCATGGTTTTGATGTTGGTTATTTTTTGGTTATATGCTAGTTATATGATGTTTATTATGTATGGATCTTGTCATGAATTGTTTAGTTATTGATTGGTTGATGAATGTATGGACTAATACATATTGTTGTAGCTATGTGGAGAGGGCATAGATCCTTCTTGATGATTTTCAGGTGAATCTTGTTAATCTAGGTTGTCATTGATGTCAATATGGCAGTGTTTGTGATGGCAAATTCTTGTGACATGTGTGGTTGCCCATTGATGCCCACTGATCATAACACTTCTCATGGAGGATCCAAGGATTAAATACAGACATAATAGAAACAATGGAACCGAGGAGAAAGAGTAAAGAGGAAGAGTTCATCGGAAGCCATCAAGGAAGCAAGTTGTCGCATATGCCCAAGGGCAAGTGTCGTCGACAAAACAAAGAGAAACAATGATATCGGAGGAGCAAAGAAGAAATCGTGATATTAAGTTATGTAACATTGCTCAAAACCCTCAATTGTGATATGCATTGCGGACCCGATCGCTCAAATACAACACACCTCAATGCAATATCGCATTCGTTGCGTCGCAAGTATTGAAGCCTTGTTACACTGAAATCCCTGATTGTGATATAAGTTGTGGACACGATGGTCCTATTACAACATGCCCTAAAGAAATATCGTATCTGCCATACCGCAAGTTTTTAAAGCCTTGTCATGTTGAAATCTCCGATTACGATTAGAGTTGTGGACCCGATTGCTCCATTATAACATGCCCTATTGTAATATCGCATTCGTTGTATCAGAATCTTCACATTGCAAGTCTTAAAGGAGTTTCACACTAAAACTGCGATTGCAATAATAATATGCGGACCCAAAAACTCCATTAGAACATACCTTTATGTAGTATCCCGTCCAAATATCAGGGAAGTTACGCAAATCATAATAGTTGTCACCATCGAACTGCCGATTGCGATAAGATTTGTGAACCCAACCAACGATTGCAATATTATTGTGGACCCGACGAAGTTCTGATTGCGATGGAGCCATGGACCCAACAGATCTATTGATGATGGTTTAATATTATATCACCTTCGCTTCATCGGCAGTATGAATATCGACCATGTTACATCGGTGATGTTAAGAGTTACGATTGTGGGACCTCTGAAAGTTGCGATTGCAATTAAAAATATGACGTGGCGTGTGGGGATCTCTATTAATGTGGATTTTCATGAAGGTTGTGATTGCGGGGGTAAGGTGATGATGTGGTAGGCCCTCATATATATTTTAATATACCACCTCATGCACAAGTCAGCCCCTCCACCTTTGAATGTGTCATTTCGATTCATTGGCAAAACTCATATATATACATATACAAGTTGAAATGCTTCACTTGATTCAAGCGTATCAGGAATCTATCACAGAGAACAAGGAAATTTCACAACTCGTAAACTTGAAGAAACATAGGAAGCCGAAGGTATGGTAGACGTAGAAGGTGCAGTAGAAGTCGAAGGTCTGGTAGATGTAGAAGGTGCAGTAGAAGCCGAAGGTCTGGCAGACATAGAAGGTACAATAGAAGCCAAAGGCCGAGCAAAGAAGGAAGCCAAAGACATAGTGGGAGGAAAATCTTTTTACCTGATTCATCTTGAAAGATAGGGTTGGAGCCCTTGGGGTTGGTGCCTCAGAATTGGAAGGATTGGTTTCCTTGGAGTTGGTGCTCCTAAATCCAAGGTTGGTGCCTTGAAAAGATAGGGTTGAATCCTTAGAGGTCGGAGCCTCATCAAAACCAAGTTGGAGCTTGGAGCACATTTAAATTGTATTTATTATTTTACTCAATAAAATTATCCTTATACATTTCTCTATTTAACTTGTGAAGAATTAAACTGGTAATAATAACAATTGAAAGAAAATATTGATTCACCCCCAATTCTCATTATTTCCAACAATTGGTATCAGAGCCAGCTTCATCATATCAGCCTAGCAGCTAGAAGAAGGTTTCTTAGTCACAATGAAAAATCAAGTGTCAGGAAGACTTCCTTTGTTCGATGGCACAAATTTTGGTTTTTGGAAAAAAAGAATATCCTACTACTTAATGTCCCTTGGACCTGAAGTTTGGCATTCGGTTTTAAATGGGTACACAACTCCTTCCACTCTTCCAACAGATCAAGATGAAAGGAAAGTTTACATTGCAAATGAAAAAGTCTTAAATTCCATCACTAGTGGAATCACTGATTCTGAATTTACAAAAGTCATGAATTGTGACTCGTCCAAAGAAGTATGGGATAAGCTAGTTAGCTTATACGATGGGGACTCCAAAGTTAATAAGGAAAAGCTTCAAACTCATAGAAGACAATTTGAAAGTTGTAAAATGGATGATGAAGAAGATATTGCATCATACCTTCTCCAAGAGCTGAAGTGGTCAACTCTCTTAAAGGATTGGGATAAAACATTGAAGAAAGAACTATTGTTCAAAAGGTCTTAAGATCTCTCCCAGATAGATTTGACTCCAAATTAAGTGCTATAGAAGAAATGAAGGACCTAGATACTCTCAAGATGGATGAACTGCATGGAATCCTCATTGCCTATGAGATGAGAAAAGGAAGCCCAAGTTCCAAAGATGCAGCATTCAAGGCCTCAAAGTCAAAAAAGGGGGAAAATGGAATACTAGTGTTGATGACTCCGATGTTGAATCTGAATTGGCACAATTTGTACGAAGACTAAAGAAAGGATCAAAGCTAAAACATAAGTACCCTCTTATTTTTTTCAAATGTGGAAGAATAGGTCATTATGCTACAAAATGTCCTCTTAAGCATGATAGTGATGATGAGGAAAATTATAAAAGGATGGTATACAAAAAAAAGGGCTCAATAAGAAGAATTTCTTCTCTAAGCAAGATGAGTCTGATCAAGATGAATTTGTAATCATCAAAAATAAATCAACTAATCATTTCGCTCATCGCAAAGGAGGTAATGATGAATCAGATGAAGAAAATTACTATGCTGGAAGCCAAGAAGTATTATTCATGGCATTCACAAATGATGATGATTCAGATCTAGTAGGAAATGTAGATGAATTTTTAATGAATGCCATTGAAGAAAAATTAGAAATTACAAAATAAAATCATTTCTCTCAAGGTAGAAAAGGAGGAAGCAAAAAGAAGGGAAGACCTCTTGAAAAATAATCTAAAAGAAAAAGAAGAAATTTGTGAAGAACGTGAAGCCGAAATAGTATCTCTGAGGAAGGAATTGGAGCAAGTAAAAAAAGGTTGGGAAAGCTCTCAAATACTTGAGATGATCCTAAATGATCAAAAACCTCAACATGACAAATCTGGGAGAGGTTTTAAAGGGGAATCATCAAGTACTAAGAATAATGCGAAAATCCATGCTCACATATTTTATAGCAACCCAAAAGAAGAAATATTATTTCATAAAAGGCCCATCTCAAATCCAAAGGATGAAGAGAGAGTAACTCCAAGGAAGAATGTTGATTCAAATCGTGGCTATTACAACAGGTGCAAAACTATCCTTTTTGGGTGTTGTTTTTATTGTAAAAATTTTGGTCATCAAGCTAAAAATTGCATTGCTCGTAAGAATGAAACACAAAAATTAAGGGATCAAACAAACAAACCATATGGTCTCAAAGGGCAAGGTCAAATGAAGACCTACAAGTCTTTTGATCCCTTGGCCAAATTTGAACCAATTTTCTCATTATGTAATGATAATGGACATAATGAACAAAATTGACCCCTCAAAAGAAGAGAAGCAAAAAATGAGAATCCTGATACGGATAAATGTGGCCTAGCTCTATGTGCTCACAGTGATGAAAATCATTGGTTTGTGGATAGTGGGTGCTCCAGACATATGACAGGTGACAAAAGGAAGTTTGTCTCATTGAACAAAAAGAAAGGAAATGTATCCTTTGGAAGTGGATATGCCAAAATTGCTGGAAAATGAACTGTTACCCTTATTAATGGAAAAGGAAAGGCTCAAAATTCTTTGCTAGTAGACATGCTCAAACACAATCTCTTGAGTGTTAGCCAAATATGTGTTCAAGGACATAATGTTGTCTTTAGCACTAAAGATTATGAAAAAATGAACTCTTCCTCAGGGGAACTTGTGGCAAAAGGAGTTGGAACATCAGATAACATATACATTCTAAACAAAATTCAAGAAGATAAATGTTACTTAAGTCAAACAGATGAAAGTTGGTTGTGGCACAAGTGACTTGGACATACAAGTTTTGATAACTTGATCAATATCAACAAGAATAATGCAGTACGAGACATCCCAAAGTTATTCAAGCCAAATCAAGGAGTATGTGGTCCATGTCAACATGGAAAGCAAACTAGAACCAACCACAAGACCAAGGAGTTTTCTACATCAAAACCTTTGGATATCATCCATGCTGATTTATGTGGACCAACTAGAACTTCGGCACTCCAAGGAGAAAGGTACTTTGCTTTATTTGTTGATGAATATACTAGAATGATGTGGGTATATTTCATAAAATATAAATAGGAAGCATTTGAACATTTTAAGAATCTTAAAGCTCTTGTAGAAAATGAAAAGGATTCTAAGATTAAATGTCTTAGAATGGAGAGAGGGGGAGAATTCACATCAAAAGAATTTGATGAATTCTGTAAAGTACATGGAATTGAAAGAGAACTCTCTGCTGCCAGAACACCCAAGAAAAATGGGGTAGTTGAAAGAAGAAACTGAACTGTTCAAGAAATGGCAAGAAAAATGTTAATAGCAGCTGACTTGCAGCCAAAATTTTAGAGAGGAGCAGTCGGGACAACTGTTTATACCTTGAATCGAACTCAAATAAGACCAAATAATAAGAAGACTCCTTATGAATTATGGAAAGGAAGACATGCTTCAGTAAAATACTTCAAGATTTTTGGAAGCAAGTGCTTCATAAAAATCAATGATGACTCACCAGGAAAATTTGATTCAAAGGTTGACGAAGGAATATTCTTTAGATATTATACAAGGATCAAAGCCTACAAGTGTTACAATAATCGACTACGGAAAATAGTGGAAAGCATTGATGTGAATATTGAGGAAGACCTTCCAGAAAAAGAAATTGGAGATCATGAAGTTGACCCTCTCATTGAAGAAAATGAAGAAGAACTTGAAAAAGAGGGAAAAGATCAAGAAAAACACAAGGAAAAAGGACCATCTCAAACCCTTCAAACGTGAATTTTCTCCAAAAACATCACCTAGAAGAGGAGATTATTGGCAATATAGATGAAGGGATGCAAACCCAAAGAAAGATGACAAGTACACCAAAGAAAAATGATATTTCTCTCCTATCTATGATAGAACCAGAAACATTTACTTAAGCAAGTAAGGATCCTCATTAGGTAAAAGCCATGGAAGAAGAAATGTCTCAAATGGAGAAGAATGAGACATGGGAGCTGGTACCTCATCCAAAGGATAAAAATATAATTGGAACCAAGTGGGTGTTCAAAAACAAAATGAATGAAGATGGACAAATCATCAGAAATAAGGCAAGGCTTGTTTGTAAAGGTTATTCACAAATTGAAGGAATCGACTTTGAAGAAACCTTTGCACTAGTAGCTCATATGGAAGCTATAAGGATGTTCTTGGAATTTTCTTGCTCAAAAGGATTAAAAATCTATCAAATGGAAGTAAAATCAGCATTTCTGAATGGGGAACTCAAGGAAGAAGTCTACATGGAGCAACCAGAAGGGTTTAATCTAGCAGAAGGAAAAGACTTCGTTTGTAAGTTGAAAAAGGCATTATATGGGTTGAAACAAGCTCCTAGAGCTTGGTAGACAAGATTGGATCACTATCTACAACAACAAGGCTTCAAGAAGGGGGTGGTAGGAAGTAATCTCTACATAAAGATGGATGAGGATAAGTTACTAGTCACGCTTGTCTATGTTGATGATCTCATTTTTGCCAGTAATAATGATGAGATAAGCCATGAGTTTGCTCAAAATATTTCAAAAGAGTTTGAAATGTAGATGATAGGAGAGTTATCTTACTTCCTTGAACTACAAGTATCTCAAACCACGACAGGCATGTTCATATCTCAAGCAAAATATCTTAAAGACATGCTTAAAATATATGGAATGGAAGATTGTGCACCCATGAGCACACCTATGACCACAGATTGCAAATTAAGCAAAGATGATGACTCTCCTCTGGTAGATGCAACTAATTACAGGTCAATAGTTGGAGCCCTCCTATACTTAACTGCTATGAGACCTAACATTATGCAAGCAATAGGAATGGTGGGAAGATTTCAATCAGCTCCTAAACAATCCCATTTGTTGGTTGTAAAAAGAATTCTCAGATACGTTAAAGGAACTCTTGATTTTGGTCTTTGGTACCCTAAGAGCTCAACTCTTACTGTGACTGCATACATCGATGTTGACTGGGCTAGAAGTGTCGATGATCGAAAAATACTAATGGAAATGAATTCTTATTGGGAGATTGTCTAGTATCTTGGCTCAGAAAAAAATAAACATCCATATCACTATCTATACTTGAAGCCAAGTATATAGTTGCTACAGATTGTTGTACTCAAATATTATGGATGAAAGAAGCTCTGAAAGATGTCAACATAGGTACCAATTAACCAATCACCATCTATTGTGATAACATAAGTGCTATCAGTCTCCGCAAAAATCCAGTGATGCACTCAAAGACCAAACATATACCAATCAAGTATCATTTCCTTCGTGAACAAGTAGCTGAACAAAACATCAACTTGGAATATATCAATACTAAGGAGCAGATAGCTGATATTTTCACAAAATTGGTTCCTTAAGAAGCATTTGAACATCTTCGCCAAAAGATGGGGGTTATTTCTCTAGCATCACATTAAGTTGATTCATAAAGATGTTGCATGACAGGGGGAGTTCTTGTGCACCTTTTTGCCATTGATGTCAAACGGGGAGAGAAGAAGAATATTTCCATCAATGACAAAGGGGGAGATTGTTAATCTAGGTTGTCATTGATGTCAATATGGCAATGTTTGTGATGGAAAATTCTTGTGACATGTGTGGTTGTCGATTGATGCCCATTGATCATAATACTGCTCATGGAGGATCCAAGGAATGAATATAGACATAATAGAAATAGTGGAACCGAGGAGAAAGAGTAAAGAGGAAGAATTCATGAGAAGCCAACAAGGAAGCAGGTTATCACATATGCCCGAGGGTAAGTGCCATTGACAGAATAAAGAGAAACAATGATATCGGAGGAGCAAAGAAGAAATTGTCGAAGGAGCCATATCAGAGGAAGTAATAAACCATGGGAACCCTTTAGACAATATATAATATCGGCAGAAATATTATTAGCGGTTCTATTATATTAAGTTATGTGACATTGCTCAAAACCCTCGATTGCGATATGCATTGCGGACCTGATCGCTTAAATACAACACACCTCAATACAATATCGCATCCGTTGCATCGCAAGTATTGAAGCCTTGTTACACTGAAATCCTCGATTACGATATAAGTTGTGGACTCGATGGTCCTATTACAACACGCCCTAAAGAAATATCGCATTTGCGATACCACAAGTTTTTAAAGCCTTGTCATGTTGAAATATTTGATTACGATTTGAGTTGCGAACCCGATTGCTCCATTATAACACACCCTATTGTAATATCGCATCTGCTGTATCAGAACCTTCACATTGCAAGTCTTAAATGAATGTCACACTAAAAATGCAATTGCGATAATAATATGTGGACTCAACAACTCCATTAGAACATACCTTTATGTAGTATCACGTCCAAATATCGGGGAAGTTATGCAAATCATAAGAGTTGTCACCGTCGGATCGCTGATTGCGATAAGACTTGTGAACCCAACTGCCAATTGCGATATTACTGTGGACCCAACAGAGTTCCGATTGCGATGGAGTTGTGGACCTAATGGATCTATTGATTATGGTTTAATATTATATTGCCTTCGCTTCATCGGTAGTATGAATATCAACCATGTTACATAGGTGATGTTAAGGGTTTCGATTATGGGACCTCTGAAAGTTGCGATTGCAATTAAAATATGATGTGGCATGTGGGGACCTCTATTAATGTGGATTTTCATGAAGGTTGCGATCGCAGGGGTAAGGTGATGACGTAGGTTGTTTATAATGTTTTTTTTTTTTTTT
>APFE030622778.1:19389-38566 GCA_000404065.3 Pinus taeda
ATAATTAATAAGCATACAACGGTCTTACTAAATTACAACTCCTGAGAATAATGTTGAAAGCTAGTTTTGCAATTTTTAGTTTCCATGAATTTGTCATGATATGAGCTCGTGAACCATGGCAGTCTAGGGTTTCTGACAAACCCTACCACGGCAGGAGCACAGGTGCTGCAGGACTCCAGTGTAGTGACATAGCCTCTCAAGCGTTGGTTTAGACACGCTGACAGAGTCTACATAATGAATATTCAAATGGGGGAGGCCACGGGACCTCCCCTCACAGATAACAATGACAACCGAAATCCCAACTGGAATAATGATGAAACTGAAAAGCCATTGTCTGGAACAATGGCACAGCCGTAGAATCAATCTGCCTAGTAGCAGCGAGAGGAAGATTTGAACAAAGGGAGGGAGAAGACCTCCACAACAAATGCAGAACCCATGAAGGCGAAATCATCCACGTGCAAGCCCATAGCAGCAGATCGCCCCAAGATCGACTTACCAAGCCATCGAATCAACGCCCAAATACAGTTTATGAAGGACCATGCGCTTATAGGTAAATTCATTGGTTTCTGGCCAACCGAGAAAGCCTTGTAGGGATGGATTGCTTCAAAATGGAAACCAAAAGGACTTGTTACCTTACAGCTAGGGTCAAAAGGTTTCTTCACTGCTATATTCAACTGCATCGAAGACAGGAATAGAATCTTAGATGGAGGCCCTTATTTCTTCAATATAGTGGGTCAGTATTTCAGGGATTGGATTGAAGGATTAATCCAGATAAAGAGGACTTTAGTTGGGCGCTAGTTTGGATTCGAATGTACTCTTTGCCTCTGGAATATTGGGATGAAGAATCGCTAAAAGCCATTGCCAATGGACTAGGAGAATTCATAAAGATTGTAGAGGAAACAAAGCTCCGAAGGTACACCTCGTATGCTCGCATCTACGTTTACATGCGACTCCGCAAAGCCCTCACGGATTCGGTAAGCCTCCTTCATGATAATTTTGAATGGATTCAGCCCATCGATTATGACCATGTCCCCTTTAGATGTATAAAATGCCATGCTCATGGCCATCTATTTCGTGACTGTCCATTAAACGCTTCCCCCAAAACCAATGATATCTCCGAAAAATCTGACTCTAAAGGATTCACTAAGGTCGCCAATCAAAATAAGCATACCAAAAAGCCCCCACCAGTCCCCAAAAACCCCTTTCCCACTTCCTCTGCACCCTCCACCAATAATAGCTTTGATATTCTGTCACAACATTCCATGCCTGAAGCAGATTTGTCCAAAACGGTTGAACCATCCACCATGCCAACACCCTCACCTCAACTTAATGAGTCTAGTCTACCTTTGCATGATCAAAAGAGAGCAACCTCTCCATCCATCCCCATTCAGGAGACAGATATCGTCTTATGGCAGGCAACAGGAATGGATATCGACAACTTTTCATTAGATCTAGCCAAGACAACTAACTCAATGCATGAGAGCAGCCAACAAAGCCACATGGAAGAAGAACTAGATAGATTTAACCTCAGAGACCTAGACATCTTCAGTATTGAACAAGCTTGCAGAAAGAAAGAGTTTGAAAAAATTATGGATAGGCAGCTTGAAAATTTGGAAGTAGTCCTTTCAAGAGTGCATCAGCAGAGAACCTTAGGCATACAATCGGGCAGCAGCTGGGATGGGAAAAATATCCACAAAGACGGTAAGAAAAGGGGAAGAAAGATAGATCTACAAAGAACCATCATCATTGTGGAAATGCTGGTGGAGTCAGGCAGATGTTCCAAGTTAACTAAGTACTATATACCGTTACCCACTGGTCAACCATGAAGCTCATCTCATGGAATTTAAGAGGGCTTAATAGAACTAGGAAATACAGAATGATAAAAAACATGATACAACATGAAAAACGACAAATCTTCTTCATGCAAGAAACAAAATGCAACAATAAAACATTGAGTTCCATTCTATCTAAAGCTTGGCCAGGATTTCAATCAGTTATGATAGATGCTTTTGGTGCCTCGAGAGGACTCGCTATCGCTTGGAATACGCAAGCTATCTTACTCACAGAATTTCATGCCTCCCAACATCTCATACAGGCCACTTTCCATATCATAGGAACTAATATACATGATCATCTTTCAAATGTATATTTTCCTCAGGACTCACAGAAAAATATTGTGCTGCTAAATACATTTGAAGCTCTCAATTCCACCAGAACTCACCCACTATGGATCACAGGCGGGGATTTCAACGTGATTACTAAACTGGAAGAAAAAAAAGGAGGTAGGGTCAAACTGGACAATGAAAGTAGCCACTTCAGAGACTATATACAAAACAACTGGCTAATAGATTTGCCATTCAATAATGGAATCTATACTTGGAATAACAAAAGGTCAGGATCCCAACAAATTGCATCTCGGCTGAATATATTTCTCATTTCAGATAATGCCATTCACCTGGGAGGATACATCATAGCCTCAATCTTGCCTCTGTTAGGCTCAGATCATTGGCCCATTTCACTTCAGTGGCAAAGACTAGGAGACTCTACTAGAAGGCATTTACGATTTGAAGCTTTCTGGCTTTCTCATCCAGACTTCAAAACTATAGTCAAAACAGCCTGGGGAAATTTCACTCCCCCTGAAGGATCAATAATGTATCAATTCCAACAACGACTAAAGAATCTCAAAAGACAAATTAAGAAATGGAATCACTCCACCTTCGGTAATATTTTTCAAGCTCAAAAAACGCTTGAGCAAAGCATGATTGAGCTCCAGCAGAGAATTATTGAGGAAGGGAGAACCGAAACACTAGCAAATCAAGAACAAGATCTTCTCACTCAGCTAGAATACAGAAGGAAGCAAGAGGAGGTACTTTGGAAACAAAAATCGAGAATCATATGGTTAAAAGAGGGGGAAAGGAATACCAAATTCTTTCATCTCACAACCATCCAGAGACGAATGCATAATAACATTGCACAACCTCAAAATCAGCAGGGAGAAAGAATGGAGGAACATAATGACATTGAGAGAGAACTCCTCACCCATTTTAAATCTGTATATCGAGAGCCTCAAGTACATAGGCAATCGGCCATAAAAAAAATTCTTCAGCATGTGCTAAAGATTATAACAAAAGATCACAATCAGCGATTACTTCTACCAGTCACTCTTCTGGAAGTCGAATCAGCAATAGCTCAACTAAAAGATGGGAAAGCCCCTGGACCTAACAGATTCACCTCCAACTTTTTCCATCACTTCTGGGATCTCATCAACCTGGAGGTTTGGAAGTTGGTGGAAGAATCTCGAACTATGCATGTAGGTTTTAACCCCGTACAGAAATTACCTGTATACGAATTCTAAATCACAGGAAAAATAAAAATGCGAAAGCATAACACATAAAACACATATACACAGAGATTTCCCACTGGATCCCAAAACCGAGACTACCAGCTTGATTTTTCATTATATTCCTTTCAATGTTACAATACATATTTATACCATTGCCGAAGCCATCCAATACCATGGACCGAAAACCATCGCATCCAAAACCATGGACCGAAAACCATCGCGTCCAAAAAAACATGTGTGAAAATCATGCACAAAACCATAGGTGGGTCCGCCCAACCTAACATAGGGTCCAAAACCAAAATTTTCCAGGGCACTGCCTCGGACCCCATAAAGTGGTGTTACGAGTACCCCTCAAACCCCCTGTTAACTATGTGGAGAGAATATAACACAACCCAACAATGCACTGGCTTCTTCCTTCTCTAAATGCAACTTTCATAGCTCTCATCCCCAAAGAAGAATAGCCAAACACTCTAAAGAAGTTCAGGCCCATAGCACTCTGCAATGTTATATACAAAATCATCTCGAAAGTCATCACCAACAGACTCAAGCCGCTGCTCCCCATACTCATCTCGCAGGATCAATCAGGATATGTGGAGGGACGTCAAATCCTAGATGGCATAATTCTAACGCATGAGATCATTCACTCCCTAAAACACAACAAACAGACAGGTATGCTTCTCAAAATTGACTTATCTAAAGCATTTGATAAATTAAGTTGGACATATATTAAACAGATGCTTACAGCCTTTGGCTTCAGCCCAACTTGGGTCAGGTGGGTTATGAATCTCATATCATCTACCTTTTTCTCCATCTTGGTAAATGGTGTTCCCTCTCGCCCCTTCTCCCCCTCTAGAGGCATTCATTAAGGCGATCCCATATCCCCCTTTCTTTTTGTCCTCATGGCAGAAGTCTTAGGTCGCCTTATAAAGCATGCTCTTCATTCTCAAAACCTTAGAGGCATCTCTGTCCACGGAATCTCTTCCATCACTCATCAACAATTCGTGGATGATAATATTTTGTTTGGCACCCTTCAGTCCAAGAAGCACATACACTCAAATCCCTATTAGATACCTTCTCCGAGGCTTCAGGAACCACCATTAACACTATTAAGTCTAAAATATTCTTCATTCACACTCCCCTAGTAACACAAAGAAATATTTCTAGAATCCTAGGTTTTTCTGTTGCCAGTCTTCCATCCAAATACTTTGGTGCACCATTTATCAACTCTGCTATAAAGCACGCATCCTGGCATCTACTCCTAGAGAAACTTGAAGGTCGCTTATCTTTATGGACTTATAGAGCCCTCAATATGGCAAGCAGGCTTGTTCTGGTCAAAGTGGTACTACAAACTATGCCTCTGTACCTTTTCTCTGTTCTCGCAGCGCCAAAGTGGGTGCTCAAAAATATCAAGAACATACAACGTAACTTTCTATGGGGATCCTCAGGGCAAAATCACAAATGGGCCTTAGTGAAATAGTCGACAGTTTGCAAACCAAAAAAGCAGGGAGGCCTTGGATTGTGGGATCCTCAACATAGTAATGCAATGATGGGGGCAATACTATGGTGGGAATGGTTATCATCCCCACACACACCATGGGCCAAATTATGGGTTGAAAAATATGCAAATAATCGACCGCTGGAAGCGCTTATTAGACTCACAAATAATGATGCAGGCTCTCTAATTTGGAATGCAACAAAACAACACAGGGCAATGATACAACAACACAGTTTTTGGGAGATAAGAGATGGTGGCACTGCCTAATTTTGGGTTGACTCATGGCAACAACGACCCAAACTATTAGAATCCATCCCTCCCCAAAATCTTTAGGAACATACTATTCATCTGAATGAAAAAGTCTCTCAGCACTGGACTCAACATATCAATCAGGGATATAGGCAATGGAAAAACATCGAACAGGTCATTCATCAAGAAATTGAGGACTTCTACAAAGCAATGAACACAGAGCTCAACAATAGGAAAATCAAATATTCAGACAAAAAAAGACATTTTAAGATGGGGATACACCCCGCGGGGAATATTCTCAACTAAGGAGGCATATGGGTTGATGATTCAAGCTCAGGCACCAGTGGACCTAGTCTAGGAACGTATGTGGACCCTTGGAATATGGCCCAAAGTATCTACTTTCATATTGTTTCTTTGTCTTAAAAGAATTCTCACATGGGACAATCTCATTAAAATAGGGTTCCAAGGACCCTCATATTGCCCCAATTGCAAGCAGAAAAGCGAAACCATTCAGCACCTCATAGATTCATGCAACTTGTCTAACAAATTATAGGAAAAACTCAGCTTCAGTTTTCAAAGAGCCTACAGAATCTCAGGGGACATTATCAGTACCATCCGTAACTGGGCCTCCACTCCCTATAACGGCAAGCTACTAAATTCTCTATGGAAAATCCTTCCGGGTCTGCTTCTTTGGACAATTTGGAAGGAAAGAAATAAGTGAATCTTTAAGAACCAATGCACTCCCTTGGAAATTATTTGGAGCAATTTCTACCAAAACATTCAAGAAACCTTGGCTCTCCAAAAATGGCAAGTAGATGATCTTCCCACTCAGGCACAGGAACAAAATCTTTGGGAGAATTTGAATATAATTCCATCGGTTCTAGATGATCACAACATCTCTACCGCCACTTATAGGCCTTCCACTCAATGGAATCCCCCTCCAATAGGTGTGATCAAATTAAACTTTGATGGGGCCTGAAAAGGAAACTCGGGCAAGGCAGGCTATAAAGGCATATTTAGGAATCATGAAGGCACCCCTCTTTTACTGTATTTTGGATCAATTGGCTGGGATACGAATAACTCAGTAGAACTAGAAGGACTATGGCAGGGACTGTGTTTGGATCATCAACACAGTTTTCAACCTGTTATAATTGAAGGGGATTCCCAAATCCTCATCAACATGGCTACCCAAATTCAACTGGGGGCCCCGACTTCTCAAGTGGCTACTAGTTGGAGACTGGTGGCTCGTTTAGAACTCATTGAGCAATGGTTAAAAAATAGAAGAGCTATCACCTTCAATCATGTCAAGAGAGAAGGCAACAAATTTGCTGATATTTTGGCAAATACAGGGGTAGACCATGATCAAGTACTTAGATCAGGAACACTCATCATCCTTTATGATAGCACACAATTACAGGAATGCACTGACCTGGTGTACAAAGAAGCAAAACTCCCAGATGCGTGTGTACACAAAGGATGATCTAACGACAGAGGAACTGGCTAGCAAGTGGCATCGCCACATGACCACCTAGAAGCTCGCACACAGAGTAATAAACCCGTCTCACAGCATTTGTAAATGCCATTCAATGCGGCACTCAAACCAATTCACCAGCACCATCCTGCCTCGGCTTTGCATCATGGAGACCTCAGCTAATATTTGGCCCACCTCCTTTGTTTTTTCTCCTCTGCCTCTGAATTGCAAATGCCCCATGGATGTAGTGGAGCCAAGCACCCACACTGCAACAGGTAGGTGATGCAATATTCTCTCCTGCATAGAATTTGGAAAGGGAAACCATTACTCTTAGTGCCTGATGTGCAACCTGACTCTCACTTCTGAGCCTTCTGAGCCTTCTGCCTCTAATTTTCGCTCAGTGTCATCTTCTCACAGGCAATCACTTCCTCCTCACGCTATTATTCCTCGACTGCGCCAGCGAATGCATAACATTAGGGTCAGCAGCAGAGGCAGACTGCTCCGTTCTTCCCCCTCAATGGTCTCTGACTCCTCTTCCCCCTCGTCAAATTACATCTGAGCTCGTTATCCTGATACTCGTAGTGGCAGAGCCCGCACTCACGTTGTTCGCTCCCAGCCTTTGCAAACATGCCCATCAGCTACTGCTCCCCCTCCCAGCTCTAAGCAATCCTACCATTCTTCCCAATTCACATACCATTGCTCTCTAAATCGACCTATTATCATGGCCACCATTACAGTCACATTTCAGGCCTTCCAGCGATGAAGGACGTGCCACTCGCGCAATGGAGAAGAGTGATACTCCTCAGGGCGAGACTTTTGCAGCAGAGCAAAATCGAGAAACTCTGGCGAAGGAAGACACGTGTGAGCTGCCGAAAGACGAGAAGGACCTCGATGCCTACAGGTGTATAATTCTTGAAGAACACCCGTCAACACCAAATGACAACGAAAAGAACACATGTCTTCAGATTGCAGGTTCTCGGTAACCAATTCTATGGGTTTACTTTTTCATTTTTGAGCAACATAGTTAATTTTGAAACTGAATTCAATAGAATATCGCTCTATGTTTACATGTTGATTTCCCTGCAAGGGCAGAAAATTTATTTTAGCTTGGACTGGTTTCCTACTTCTAGGCAGTCTTCATTTTGTTTTTGTTGCGATATGCCATGAACCTTGGCTAAGAACTGCAGAGGTCAGAGCCTCCTTGTATCATTTTGTTACAGTAATAGATCTTAGACTTATTTAGAAAAAAAAAAATTAATAAGCATACAACTATATTCTTATGAATTTATATATTATGATTATTATATGAATTTTATTATAATAATATAAACTCATATTATTATTATTATTATTATTATTATTAGGCTTAGGCTTAGGCTTTAGTATTTTTAATATTTATCTTAGGGTTTGTATACATTGGGTTTATAACCCTTTTGTTTATTATTACCTAAGGGTTTAATACTAAAATCCCAAGGGATTATGAAACAAAAGGAATAATATTAAATAAAAATGACTAATATTATAAACCCAAGGAACTAATAAACCCAACTCTTTAATATTATAAACCTAAGGAATTAGTGAACCCAACGGATAAATATTAAAAACCTACGGGATCAAAAAGCAAAAGGAATTGGTATTACAAACACAAGAGAAACATAAAGATGATGATGATTGATATTATAAACCCAAGTTAATAATAAACCCAAGTTAATAATAAACCCAAAGGATTAATACTAAAACCCCAAGGGATTATGAACCAAAGGATATAATGTTAAACCCAAGGGACTAATATTATAAACCCAACATTAGTAAACCCTAATATAAATATTAGAAAGACTAAAATAAATATGGTTTATTTTCATGGTGAGAGAATCCTTGTCACAATGTGACATTCGACCATGGTTGGCCATGGTTGTCTATGATTGAAAATGGTTGACCATGATCGATATTATAAACCTAAGGGAATAATAAACCCAAGGCATTGATATTATAAACCCAAAGGAATAATAAAACTAAGGGATTAATACTAAAACCCCAAGGGATTATGAACCGGATGGAATAATA
The DNA here is from genome assembly GCA_000404065.3 of Pinus taeda. NCBI lineage: Eukaryota > Viridiplantae > Streptophyta > Pinopsida > Pinales > Pinaceae > Pinus > Pinus taeda. The sequence goes on from APFE030622778.1 coordinate 28,012, forward strand.
TTAAACCCATGGGACTAATATTATAAACCCAAATATAAATACTATGAACACTAAAATAAACATGGTTTATTTTGATGGTGAGACAATCCTTGTCACAATGCAACATTCAAACATGGTTGACCATGGTTGGCTATCATTGACAATGGTTGACTATGATTGATATTATAAGCCTAAGGGAATAGTAAACCCAACTTATTTACATTATAAACCCAAATGAATAATAAACCTAAGGGATTAATACTAAAACCACAAGGGATTATGAACCCAAGGGAATAATATTAAGCCCAAGGGAGATTAATACTAAAACCCCAAGGGATTGTGAACCCAAGGGAATAATATTAAGCCCAAGGGACTAATATTATAAACCCAAATATAAATATTACAAAGACTAAAATAAACATGATTTATTCATGGTGAGAGAATCCTTGTGAAAATGTGACACTCAACCATGGTTGACCATGATTGATATTATAAACATGATGTAATAATAAACCCAAGGGATGGAGATTATAAACCCAAATGAGTAATAAACCCAAGGGATTTATACTGAAACCCCAAGGGTTTATGAACCCAAGGGAATAATATTAAATGAAAGGGACTAATATTATAAACCCAACATTCGTAAACCCAAACATAAATATTACAAACACTAAATGAAACATCATTTATTTTCATGGTGAGACAATCCTTGTAACAATGTGACCTTCAAGCATGGTTGACCATGGTTGGCTATGATTGAAAATGGTTTACCATGATCGATATTATAAACGTAAAGGAATAATAAACCCAAGGGATCAATATGAGAAACTGAAAGGAATAATAAAATGAAGGGATTAGTTTATGAACCCAAGGGAATAATATTAAATGCAAGGGACTAATATTATAAACCCAACGTATATAAACCCTAAGACAAATATTATAAACATTGAAATAAACATGATGGACCATCATTGATTTTCATATTGAGACAATCCTTATCACAATTCCATGCTAGACCATGGTCGACATCATAATAGACCATGTTTGACTCACGAATAATAAACCCAAGCGATTGATATTATAAACCCAAGGGATTATGAACCAAAGGGAACAACATTAAACAAAATGACTAATAATATAAATCCAAGGGAATAATAAACCCAAGGGATTGATATAAAAAACCCAAAGGAATAATAAACACAAGTGATTATTATTTATTTTCATGGTGAGACAATCATTGTCACAATGTGACATTCAAGCATGGTTGACTATACTTGGCTATGATTGGAAATGGTTTACCATGATCGATATTATAAACCTAAGGGAATAATAAACCCAAGGGATTTGGATGAGAAACCCAAAGGAATGATAGAATAATGGGATTAATACTAAGACCCGAAGGGATTATGAAGCCAAGGGAATAATATTAAATCCAAGGGACTAATATTGTAAACCCAACATATATAAACCCTAAGAAAAATAATATAAATAGTAAAATAAGGATGATTGACCATGTTTGATTTTCATATTATAAACCTAAGGGAATAGTAAACCCAACTTATTTACGTTAATACTAAAACTCATAGGGATTATGAACCCAAGTGAATAATATTAAGCCCAAGGGATTATGAACCCAGGGGAATAATATTATAAACCCAATATTGATAAACCCAAATATAAATACTACAAACACTAAAATAAACATGGTTCATTTTGATTGTGAGACAATCCTTGTCACAATGCAACATTCAAACATGGTTCACCATGGTTGGCTATGATTGACAATGGTCAACCATGATTGATATCATAAACCTAAGGGAATAGTAAACCCAACTTATTTACATTATAAACCCAAATGAATAATAAACCCAAGGGATTAATACTAAAACCCCAAGGGATTATGAACCTAAGGGAATAATATTAAACCCAAGGGACTAATATTATAAACCCAACGTATATAAACCCTATGACAAATATTGTAAACATTGAAATAAACATTATGGGACATCACTTATTTTCATACTGAGAGAATCCTTATCACAATTCCATGTTGGACCATCGTCGACATCATAATAAACCATATTTGACTCAGGAATAATAAACCCAAGCGATTAATATTATAAACCCAAGGGATTACTACCAAAACCCCAAGGGATTATGAACCAAAGGGAATACTATTAAACAAAAGGGAGTAATAATATAAACCCAAAGGAATGATAAACCCAAGGGATTATTATTTATTTCCATGGTGAGACAATCCTTGTCAAAATGTGACATTCAAGCATGGTTGGCTATGATTGACAATGGTTTACTGTGATCGATATTATAAACCTAAATGAATAATAAACCCAAGGGATTAATATGAGAAACCCAAAGGAATAATAAAACAAAGGGATTAATACTAATACCGCAAAGGATTATGAACCTAAGGGAATAATATTAAATCCAAGGGACTAATATTGTAAACCCAACGTATGTAAACCTTAAGACAAATATTACAAACATTAAAATAAACATGATCAGCCATCATTGATTTACATATTGTGACAATTCCTATCACAATTCCATGTTGGACCATGGTCGACATTGTAATAAACCATGTTTGACTCAGGAATAATAAACCCAAGCAATTGATATTATAAATGAAAGGGATTAATACTAAAACCCAAAGGGATTATGAAGCTAAGGCAATATTATTAAACAAAAGGGGCTAATAATATAAACCCAAGGGAATAATGAACCCAAGGGATTGATATAATAAACCCAAAGGAATAATAAACCCAAGGGATTAACACTAAAACCTCAAGGGATTATCAACCCGCGTAATTATTAATATTAAAAAGTTGAAGAACGAAGAAACCCAATAATTTGATATTATAAACCATTGGGAATTAACAAACCCAATGGAAAAAAATTAGAAACCAAAGGGATCAAAAATGGCAAGGGATTAATAGGAATTATTTTTTTAAACCCAACAGATTGATCAACCCACGTGACTATGAATATTATAATTCTAATGCATCAATAAACCCTGGGGATTGTTAGTATTATGAAAGTAGCACATCAATAAATTGAAGGAATAAACATTGCAAATGTTAGGGATATATTAAACCTTAGGACTATTTTTTAAACCTTAATGTCGGGGATTAATAAAACAAAGGGAATAAATGATAAACCAAAGGAATTATTAATATTACAAACTTAAGGAACAAATAAACCTAATGTTTTAATATTATAAACCCAAGGAAATAGTAAACCGAACCTAAGCCATAAATCCATGGCATCAATATATAAACATAAATAATGCTTTAACACAAAAAAATAAAAAAAACATAAACCAAAACCAATATAAGAACCACATTGCAAACCATAAAGCATTAAAACATGATAAATCAACATTACATTAATAATAACACATTTATATCACTACATTATAAACAATAAATAGAATTAAAGCCACAAATAGAATGATATCAACATATGAATGTATTAATAGTATAAATCTCAAGAATATTGATATAAACACCTAGAACATGAAATCCCAACAATAATATTATAAATGTAAACAATATTTTCATTTATGGAAGATGTGAACAAAGTGAAGAGATCCACAAAAAAGACCACAACAATCAGAAATGCAAGAGAAATATATAAAACAGTAACACTGCCATTGGAGCAAAGCAACATAAATGAAAAAACACATCTAAATTGCACACATTGGATTTAAAGAAGAACAGCATAATAGGACATTTTAAGACTAGAGATATACAATTTTGTACATAAAAACAACATTAGTGTTTAAAATAATCAGTTTAACCAACATTGCATTGTTGCAACCACAGAAAGAACATTGAGTCTTAACATATATTTTTTGTTTTCATTACATCAAATAATTCCACTACAAAATTGAAGTTCAAACAATGTTTCAAAAGTCATCTATGGAGCAGCCTCTTCCAAAACACAACCAAACCGATGACAAAAGCAACACCAATTCAAATCAACAGGATAATGATCATGTTACTTAGCACTTTCCAACCAATTCCTTCTTCTTCTTCTCCTAGACTCCCTTTGGTGCACATGTTTCAAGTATTTTACATGTGTTTTTGTTTGATCTAGCTCACAAATATGATCATCAAGAAATGCAAGGTGGAACCCATGTTTTCTATCAAACTTGTTACGAAGATAGGAAAGAAAGCTTATAGCTCTAGCAGTATCCTGTATTGTTTTGGAATAATATATGATATCGTTAATGTCCATACATGCATTTGAAAGACAAAAAAAAAAAAGCAAAATCAATAAAGACATGCACAAATAAATAAGCAGAGACATATAAATATGTATATACATAAACATTAACACCCCATTTTTATTTATGTTAAAAAAATTAATGTTATAGTGTTACATGAAAAAAAACAATCTAGTGTTAGATGAATCAAACAATATAAAAATTTCTACAAATATAAGGCTCATTTCAAAATGCAATAGAAAAAAGTATAGAAGTAGAATAAAACTATGGCCAATATTCAAAAAATGAATATTTGCCATGGTGATCGCCAGCATTCAAAACCTCCATTTTTTCATTTCATGATGTAATATGAATCCACAATATTAGTAATAATACGAACGCGTGATAGAAATGATTTGGAATGATTGGTTCATATAACTCATTATTTATGTTTGAATGGTCTGTTGTAAAGAAAAGAGCAATAGGGACTTAAAAAAAAAGAGAGTAAAATGAACAACATGAAAAAAGATGTAAACAACTTTCTCAAATATTACTAAGAGTATGATGAATTTATTAATCTAATAAATATATGAAAATGATTATTATATTAAAAGTAAATCAAGAGAACAATAAAAGCAATTCAAAAAAAATACTATAAAGAAGCTCACAATGTTATTAGCTGTATTTCATAGTGATATGGACTTCAATCGCTCCTCTTCCTTCTTCCTAATTGTAACTTATGTGCTATTTTTCATCTTGGCATAACATTGGAAAGAAAAAGGCAGTGCAATCCGTAAACCATCTACTGATTTCACTCTTCATATGGCTGTGAAGGTAAGGCCTTACTGCTCTTTATTCCCGATATCAACTGATGCTCACTCTAAAGTCAATCGTTGTGACTTGTGGATTGTAAGAGCCCATGCCAGCTTCAAAGGAATTTGTTTTCAATTTCCTCTTATCACTGGGGTCATAGGGACAATGTTTGGATTGCTTGCATCAAATGGAACACCAACATACTTATCAAAAACAACGGTTGTGAACATTGGAAGTTGAGGTGGCTTAGAGGTAGGTGGATAGAATATATCCTTAACAAAACCAAGTGCACCATTCACCAAGCCAACTTCAACCCATAAATTATATGTCAACCTAACATGCTGAAAACGACACAACAAAACTTCACAGTCCAATTGATCATCATCAACACCACTAATTTTTGAATTCCTTGATTTCTCAACAACTCATTGTGTAATTGGAGAATTTAATGATTTTAACATATGCCTATTATGGAAGGAGACCAAATTATTTGTTGGAAACATTTGAATTGCTACATTAAATAAATCTCTTTCTCTATGACGCAACTTCATATCAGCCTGTGACATAAGAAACCCCCAATCTTCAAGAACAGGTTCTATGTTTCTTATGTTATTAAGGACTCTACAAAAACAAGATTGTTTCTCATTATTCCCTTGTTGGCAAAAGATTGTGTCAAGAGTGACAATAATGTTAAATTTGTTCCACAAGACTTTCCCTACTGTATTACCTGCATACAAAGGCTTATCTCTGACAGGAGGTAGTTGGCCAATGTCACCCACAAGGATGATGGATCTCCCACCAAAAGGACAATTCTTCTTCTCTGGAAATGCTTGTCGTAATCGAGCATCTATTTGCATAAACAACCTTGATCCTAGAAAGCTCATTTCATCAATCAATATATATCTAACATCTCACATTTCTTCTTGGAATACTGCAAGTGACTACCCCTATAGTGGGTGCATATCTTTAATTGGAATTTGTAGAGCTGAGTGTGTTTCTTTTGCATCTATATTAAAAGTAGTTATTCTTGTTGGGGCAAGAAGAAGCAAAGGGCTTCTTCCATTACTTTACAAATTAGAAAGATCTTTAAAAATACATTGGATAAGGAAATACTTCCAATGCTCATAGTGCACCAAATAATCATAATAAGAGCTTCATGAATCTCATATTTACCAAAGTGCCGTAAGACAATTTCAAAAGCAGGTTGTTGTTTTTCCGACAAAGAATCTGGATATGCAAATGTTTTGTTTGAAAGGTCAACAATATCACTCATTGATTTTGCATTCCTTATAAAATTAATAGCTTCTTCTACAACATCATCAGAAATAGTTGTACTTTCCGAGTCAAAGGATATATCAAAGTCCCTTCAAGCAAGGCTGTGAAGATCAGAAACATTCACTTCATTTGGTGGAACCAAACGAGAGAAAATCTGCCATTCTTGAAAATCATCTTCAAGATTCATTTCCTGGTTAGAAAAATCATTATCTTCTTCATCTTCAATATTGTCTATAATTGATGGATGTCGATCAACATGCCATGCTCGATATCAAAAATTCCTCCAACTTTCAATAATAATTTTAGCTGAGAGGCCAATTTCTACAGGAATGTCACGAAATGGCTTGTACAATAGCAATTATGTCCAATAAAAGGTTTCAAATTCCTCTAAGGCCTCACCGAGAATAGAATAAAAGCATGGCCAAACCTAAACAATAACATGAACATCTCTAGGGTTCTATGTATCCTATTTACACTTGATATCAAATGTCCAAGATCTTGTTGTTTCTATCAAGGATAGATGTTCAAGGAAAAAAGGTCTCTTCTGATAATGTTGAACAAAAGTATGCTCAAATGAACATTGCAAGCCATCCCTTGATATTTTCCTAAAAACATTTCTTCCAACATTTAAGGAAACAAATTTTTGACTACAAACAACAAGAGGTAGCTTAAGCAACATATGGCATGTTTCTTGTGCTCCAATTTCATGGTCAACAATTGTTTCTACAAGAAACTTTCTATATGCAAATAAAGCATGATCCTCAGATCCAATAGAATTTGAAATTGTAGTTAACATATGATGATAACTTTCAGACGTTTTTTCTACTTTTGATGCATACTTAGCAATGCATTTCAACATATCATAGCAAGAAAGCACTGGCTAACAATCAACATTTGGACACCACATTGTTAGAAGGTCAATGTTATGTACATTAAACCTGTCATCATTTCTTGTTGGCTGATATATTGATTCATAACAAAGATCCCATGGAGCATTGTACTAACATGTTAGAATAGTGCCCTACTGACATGTTAGAATAGTGCCCTTTTTTCACAAACAACAATCTACAGTACACTTTGTGTGCCTTTGGACATGGTTTAACAATTCTTTGTGATCATTATGAGAATTAGAAGAGAAAATCCGACCAGTATCCAATAGGCAAGGGTCATCATTTAGGCTTCGTGGAACCATTATGTTGTGACGATGTATGTCACACAGATTCCATGCAGTTACATATTTGTGGAAGAATATCTTTGTAAGTTGTACATCAGAACTATTTGACCAATCAAGTATTTCCATGTCAGGAGCACCTTCTAACAATAGGAAACCATGCATATGTGATGAACCTCTATGTTGTCACTCATATATGAAATAAATGAAGATATAGTTACTACAAACAATATAAATAGAATCATAATAAAAGTTGAAAAAGTATAGAAAAAATTAAACAGAAACCTATACTAAAAGTCTTTAGCTTTAAGATATTTTTGGATAACTTCCTCTCAAAAATATTGAATCTGTGCTGCACAAATGTCACAACAATATGAGGGTACTTGATAACATTCTAAATTTTCATAGGATGCTCATTTGAAGAACGAGAATGTGAATGTATGGGCATGAGGTTATGCAACTCTAGCCACTTTGTGTGAGTTGCACTCAAAGTAAAAAATGAAGATGGACATCCTAACTAAGCAATCATGTTCGTCAATTCAGATTGACACTTAGTCCATTATGTCCTTGTACCTCTCAGAGAATAACCAAACTGCATAAGATGCTCAGCCAACTTGTTATCTGGTAAATCAGATAGTTGGTGACGCTACTGCTCAACTATTGTAGGTGACTTATCATGTAAATGTTTCTTTGCAAAAATTATAGCAGTTTCTCGGCTTTGATGTCGCATTGTCATGTTTAATAGGTAATATCAAAAGCAAGCATGGATTCCAAATCTTCGATCATAGTACCTAAGAAGATGCTATGCATACTCATGAAGTTCAATAATACAAATACGTGGTTGCAACCAATCAGCATCACCAGTGGGGAACAATGTTTGGAATGCCATATCTAATAACCCCTTTGTATTATATTCATTCACTGGAGAGGTTCCAATAGTGGATCCATGTCTTGAACACATGAAGAATCAAAATTATCAACAAATGGTCTAATTTCTTCCACTTCTCTTCGTTTGTTTGGTAGGCAAGTAACAAGAGAAGAAGGATGAGAGGGGAAATGCTCAGCATGAAACCCTTCATCATTAGTTTCATTGATCTCAGATTCTTGAATATCACAATCAACAAATTTAAGCCTGGAGGAGACATTTGTTGATCTTTCGGGTAGAGCATTCACTGAATCATAATCAATTACAACATCTCATCAATATTGATCATGTTGGATTTTGAAAAGAAATGCAGCCATCACTCGAGATCTTTTGACATAACATTCATAATATTTAGACTGAGCACCATGTCTCCTCACAATTATAAAGTCAATATCTTCAACATGTTGGGGAAGGCTTTGTACAATTATACAAATATCTTGACGAAAGCTAATTGTATGACCACTATACTTATATTTCCCACCTCGAGCATGTGTCACTTGCAAAATAGGATTCACACGTGCTATTAGCATTTCTTCAACTTGAGTAAGAACTCTTAAAACATGATGTTTCTCACTAGGATCCATGTTATTATATCGACAAAAATAATGGGCTCCTTTCTCACTCTTACATCGTCTGCAAACAGGTCCTTCAGAATGTCTCACAACATGGATTTCGGGATATGATTCTTAGAAAATGTGGCACGTTTTGACAACTGACAAGCTATCTATCTTTGCTTGAAACCTTTTATGCACTACAATCATCTTTTCATCAAAATGAATATGAGCTCCACTCATCTTCAAGATCATCATATTCCCTTCGCAAATTTGAATCATGTGGAATGGATCTATGAGAATGTCTTTCGAAATTTATGTTGTGCATTTCGTGAATTTGAGAGGATGTAAAGGTCTCTTTTCCATAAAAGACTTTAAAATTTAATTTCCAACTAATTATAAATGAAGAAAATGAAAAAGAATCAAATGAATTCAAAATTTACATTTGTGTCTTCATGTGGATGAGGGTTATGAGATGGTTTCTCTTGGATTCTAATATTAGTGGATGGAAAAGTTTTGGATGTAGTTTCTTTGCCTCTATTCAAATGAGTTGTTTCCTATTTCAAAATAATAAAATACGTTATAAAACTAAATGTCCAAAAATAATATTTAGAAATTGAAAACAAATCAAATACATTGAACATCTACATCATTTTTACAATTTGATGTTTTGGTTTCCAATTCTCCAACCCAATGAGATGAGATCATGTTTTATCCATGAAAGGTTACAAAACACAATTTCCATGCAACTATAAATGAAAAAATGAGAAAAATATCAAATGCACTCAACATTTACATTTGCTTGGCGATGTGGATGAATGCTATGATATTGTTCCTCTTCACTTCTAACATCATTAAATGGAATGTTTACAAAGTTAATTTGCATGCCTCTATTGAAATGAGTTGTGTCCTATTAAAAGAAAATAAAACATGCCATACATAGAAAATTTTAGGGGCGAATCTTCGCCCTTTGGCGAAATTAAGGGGTTTTAAGTTTTTAGTGGGCGAATATTTTGTATCATAGTACATTTTTACAAATCACCTCAAATAGCCCACCTTTTATTAAGGGAGAGGTTAAAAAAGGTAAATTTAGCCCTTGAAATTAGGAGTTACAACCTTCCATTCGCCCATTTTCAAGAATAGGTTTTTATTTAAGTGAATCCTATGGGCCAAAGGCCCAAATACCATATTTATAAAAGAGGTATGGTAAATTAATAAAAATATAAATAAATGAGAGGTATGGTAAATAAATAAAGCATTTTTTATATTTACTCCATAAGTCACCTTATATACATGCAATGGTGTAAACAAATAAAAATATAAGTAAAGTGGAGGTATGGTAAATAAATAAAACATCTTTTTATACTTACTCAAAAGGTATGGTAAATAAATAAAAATATAAATAAACTAGATGAATGGTAAATAAATAAAACCTATTTTATATTTAGTCCATAACCCTTGTTCTATTTATGAAGGCATAGGAAAAAGGTTTTATTTAAGTGAATCCCATGGGGAAAATACCATATTTGTAAAAGAGGTATGGTAAATTAATAAAAATATAAATAAACGAGAGGTATGGTAAACAAATAAAACATTTTTCTATATTTACTCCATAA
>APFE030622784.1:0-19830 GCA_000404065.3 Pinus taeda
ATGGTTTTCGGTCCATGGTTTTTGGACGCGATGGTTTTCGGTCCATGGTATTGGATGCTTCAGCATGTATAAATATGTATTGTAACATTGAAAGGAATATAATGAAAAATCAAGCTGGTAGTCTCGGTTTTGAGATCCAGTGGGAAATCTCTGTGTATATGTGTTATGCTCTCGCATTTTTATTTTTCCTGTGATTTAGAATTCGTATGCAGGTAATTTATGTACGGGGTTAAAACCTACATCAACAATCTTTGCTTTGAGAGATACATTAATATGTTTCAAGCTGAGGTTCAATTTTTCTGACCTCAATTATCTAAATTAAAAAAATGCTCAAATAAATCTATTGTTTTATGATACTTTCATGAACATAAATGAAAATTAGCATGGAGAACCTAGTGTAATTTTAACAATTAACATTTTTGTAGTTGCATTCGCTAAGTGTTCATGATGTGTTTGTTGACATGCATGTTGACAACACATACTCAATTAGTTTTTTTCTTAGGGGAGGGGGATATTTTTTTTTAATGTTCTATGCTAACTTTTCTATTCCTAGTTAAATAAATGTCATTTCTGTGAGATAAAATTCCCTCTACACCCCCAATATCCTGCATATACACCATCCTCCACAGACCCTTCATTCTGCACATATTCACAAATCTATGCAATTGTTCTCTAACAAAAATTGTGGGTAACATGTGTATATACATATTTCACACTGTATCGAGTTCTTGCTCCGACATTGCACAAAACCATCCTTTTTGGTTGTCATTAATGTGTGGAAGTGGTAATATCAAAAGAAATGTGGAGGTGGCTTCCATTGTGTAGAGTGTAGATGAAGTGTGTGCATAGGAAAGAGTTATGCAGAGGTGGATTTCATTGTGAAAAGTGTGGATATGTGAAGGAAGTGTGTGCATAAGTGAGAATAGCGATAGATTTTAGAGACAATTATAGAAACGAAGAATTCTTGAAGAATGATGAAACATGGATCCTACATTGCATTAATCAATTCTCTATTGGTAGAGTTAGGGGTTATGTTTCTTTGCAACGCATATTACCCTTATTTATTATTATTCCCAATAATAATTTATCATAGATGAGAGAAATCATGAGAAGGTGAAAGGAGAGGTATATATCTCTCCCATATAGAGAAATCATGCTTCTACCGTGCACCTTTTGCAATATTTTTAGAGCACATTTTTGTAGGATTTAATGTTAGTTGATACAAAAAGATGATTGTAGTCAAATATTTACATCTATCAACAAATGCTTAAAAGTAAAATTGTTTATTAATCATAATAGTTATTACATCAAAAAAGGACAAAATGTTATACAAGTGGAGAAAACATGTTGGAAACACTTATGAAGAAGGACATGCCATATGAATTGATAATCAAGGTTCCTTAAATAGAATGAAACGTTTTATTCCATGCAGATGATTTAGGAATTAAAATTGCATGTATTTTAGCATATATAGATGACAATGGTGTGAACCCAATAACTTGTTATGTTAGTATTAGAAATAAGAATAATACTAAGAAGTTGGGTGAATCAGAATTAGATAAATTTTAACAACTCTTTAGCTAGTCAAACACATTCAATAATATAATAGTGCATCAATTACATAATGAATTGGACACAGGGTATTTATGTAGAAACCCGTACAAAATAAAATGGAAAATATTCTTTTAATTTAAATGTAAATGCAAGAACCAACTTCAATTTATATCATATTATATATGCACCAACCTATATGATATACCAACCCCATTTTCTTTGCAAGCACCTACTTGTTGTAAGCACTAACTCCCACTTGTTTATAGGTTCCAACCTACACTAGGTGCCAACCCCCTAATCTTTACAGGAAAAAACTTGAAGGATAATTCAATCCCTTGATCTACGTTAACCTACTTGCGTTGATTCTCTAATTCTAATGGATTTACTTCAGATCACAACAACTCCCCTATGATTTTTCACATGGACACAACTATTTTTCAACATATAAATTTTCAGCACTTCACACTAACAATCATCTTATAGATAATAACTTCATATATCAACCAATATGCACATTCAAACTCTACTAATATCTCCGTCATACACTCTATCTCATATCTGCTTTACATTTTTAACATTTAATAGTTTCAACCTCTACCAAGTACTCCCTTCCACATACTATTTTTTTCTAACCGACAAGGACTCATCTTATATAAATTTTCTATAGCTTGACTCCCTCTTAGGAACTGACATAATACTACCTATACAAAATATTTTTTTGTCTTAACAAATTAAGAACATGAGACACGTATTCTTCTTAAATGATTTTATTTATGATGATCTCTCATATTTTTTCTATTCAAACTTCAGTTGGCTCTTTAATAAACTTTGACCCTTTTTAATTTTTAAGAAATTTTCTATTTTTGGCATCCCAGAAACACCAAATTTATCAGTTGTCGCCCTCGAGCTCTGACCACCATGGACCTATTTTGGAAAACAACAAAAACCATTTTATATTAGTATTATAATAAAAAATGGGGACCCTTTAAATTTTTAGAATTAAATTTTCCTTGATATTTCTTTAAAATTCTCAAAGAAAACCCTTACCTATATATTATTTTAATATGTTAAGCCTAGGGTTTAATTTCATGTATATTAATAAAATATATATTAAGTCCATATGTTAGAACCACTGCAGGCAAGTGCAAATCAGATAAATCAAATAATTATGCTTATTTGCGTTATTAAAACCTTTATTTTAAAACCCTTGCACACCTTGCTTCAACGCATGACATTTTTTGTGGCATGCCTTCCCTAGAGCTTTCATAAAATATGCATTCTCTTCTACCCTGTGATCACTTTTAGGACACCTCAACACTTATCGAAATAGATTATGTGGGTCCTTTATTCCACATGTGATGGCTTGCAACTCCTTTATTTTCCCTTTTCATTATCTGCTTTCCCCATCCTCCCGGTCCCTTTTGCCCAGAGGTTACCAACATCTAATCATTCCAAAGAGTTGGGATAGATTAAAATTCGGATATCTTAGCTCCTCTTTTTTGCTTGTACACTTGTGTATTCTCATACTCATGTTAGCTTATTAGGCCTTGATTTTGTTATCACAATAAACTTCGTTCTTTAATTTTTCTAGAATATGTTGATAGATGTAGTGTGAACATCTTAATTGTAATAGATAGAGAAAATTATCAATAGTGTGGATATCAATGTTTTTAGCAATTAGTTATGGTCTTGTGAAGTAATTCGCTGACAACAGGTGTATCAAAATTTTTCATTTTTGCTGACATGCCAATTTTCAGTGCCAAAATGAGTTTTTAAATTCAGAAAGTGATGACTGTGCTAATGACGTCAACGTCAACGTTTTCATTTAAATGTGTCTCCATCTGTTTTGAGATGGTAAAAGTATCGTTTAATCATTTTTCCTCTGCTGCAATGACTGAATATCTTTTAACATGATCTTACCATATGATACGTACTTTATTCATAATCATAACCTGCAACCCCATGATTATACACTTGCTAGTCATGTTATCTTATCTGCATATCAACTTGTTTTACCTTGTCTCATCAATAGTCTATTTGATGTTAGTTCGGAGTCATTTTCACTTGGAATTGTAAACCCTCTTGTTCACATGGATTTAGGATCGAATCATAGGAAGGCCACACAGCGAGATGGGGAAAGGAGGTAAGGCCAAAAGGTCTCAGCCCAATGTGCCAGATTCACTGGACATATACCCCGAAATTCATTAGTTTTTCTGACAACATAATTGGAGTGAATTCTTCCACCGTTGTATTGCCTTCCATGATGTAGGAGCTCAGTATGTTGCACAGGGGTTTGATTGAAATTGTGTGGACATGGGAGGATTATCATTTTCACTTACAGAGCAAATCATTACCGAGGCTGTAACATTACCAATGGAAGGAGAGAGGATTTTCCACAACCATGTGTTGGTAGGGATCAATGTCCCTTTCTTCTTAAAAGAAGAATTCAAAGGGAGAAATTGGAGGGATGGTGTTCTAAAGGAATGATTGCAGGACAAATGGTATGTCCCTTTATGCCTGTGTGAGCAATATTTTACTTCCGAAGGACAGTTTAATCAGGTAAACCTATACCATCTTTATTTTCTCACATATCTTGTTGGTTAGATAATAATTAATCCATTTTTTCATTTGTTAGAGAGCCTTAAACATATGGCAACTAGTTTCAGGCCCCACACAAATCCCTTCTCTCATTTTATATACCATAAAGCTCTAATAAAACCGATAATAGAAAACTAGTTAACCAAGGTAGAAATGACCTGGAATCATTTCCTTTTTTGGGGATGTTGTCAACCTCAACCCCTTAAGATAAGAAGAGGTAGACCAAAGACTACAAAAAGAGATAAGAAATAAAAAAATAAAGCTCCTATTTAGCCCCCTCCTAGAAAAGAAAACATAGAAGTTCCATCTACATCATCTGGTCCAAATATCTCTATAGTTTACTGTAGGAAAAGTGCCAGACTTCATAAGACATACCCTGTATCCCCTCTGAACCCACATGTTCATATTGCCTCTTCCAAGGCTATGAATCCACCTTCCAAAAATTCCCCTGCAGAGACAACGAAAACATAGGTTTCGAAAGGAAAAGAAGTAGAGGTTTAAAGCAAAGAGGAGGAGACATTGTTTGAAGTCTTCAAGGTGGAAATAGACATACAAGGCCAAATAACAAGTTAAGGTATAATATCAAACTCAGAAATAACCCAGAGTTGGCCAAGGAGGTGATTGATGTTGACAACATGCCACTGAAGGACCTCATTATCAATAGGAAGAAGGCTACATGCGCTAAGAAGAGAAAAGGCAGAGAAATGGTGAAAAAGACACCCTTGGAGACAAGGCAAAGAAAAATAGAAATATTGGAGAAGGTGGATGTATTTCTAAAGGCTGCTAGTACCCTCAGCTAAGCTGCTTGGGGTATTAAACTTATATTTTTTCCTATATATCTCATGAAATAGGGTTTTGAATTTTATTTTTGATTGTCATCCTTATAGTTTTTATATGAAGCGAAAGAGTCGAGAGAGTTGACAATCCCATCGCCAACTATTTTTATAAAGTTGACAGAGCCATTTTCAGTTATTTTGGGGAAAAAATTGTGTGTGCTAATTGATAGAAAATGATTTAGGGACAGAAGCCAATAGTCTATTTGTTAGTGATTTTGGAGAAAACAGGGATCCTTGAAATCTCCATTGTCAGTGATATTTAGACGGGGGAAACATTCCCATCGACAACAATTTTGAAATCAGGAGGAAATGAAAATTTTGATAGTGTATCTATCAGCACAAGCTACAAATAGAAAACTAGTGAAGCTGACAACAATAGTTTCAACATTTTTTCTAGGAGATTCGAAGGAAAGATGGATTAAGAAAAAGCATTTTTGGAGGAGTTTTAGACTTGCTTCACAGAGGGACATGTTTTCTAGCTAGGATGCAGAGACAATTAGGGACTTCTTTCTTTTTCCAAGATAGTTTGAGAGATATTTTCCTTCACCTATATATCAACATATTTTCCTATAGCTATTTTAGGAAAAAAAAAATGTATATAAGTTTTACATTTTACATACATGAACTTGAAGATATTTTAGATATCTCAAATTATTGTAATTAATATCGAGACTAATATTCTGCAAATAGTTTAAGTTCTATAAAATAGTTTATGAAGAATGAAGAAGGGTTGCCTTTTATTGAAAAACATTTTGTATTCTAGTATATTTGAGCAATGTTGAATATATTTACATTTTTTTAATGAGAATTATGTAGGAAACTCATGTGTTGTAGTTCCCTATCAATTCTTATTTGTTATAATATTTTTCTTTCTTGTCTGAAAATGTTTTTATCTAAGATTGGAATTCATTTATGTTCCTCTCTTGTATTTATCAGCCATTAGTATTTGTTCCCTCAATCATTTATAAATTCTGTTCCATTCTAGTTTCTCTTTTTTCCAATTTCTCAAACAGTCAAATGATTTGTTACTATCATGCTTTTTATAGCTTGATCATTAGATCTATAGATTTACTTATTTATAACTGGACTCCATGCCCAATAGTATGTGTTGTAAATTACCCAACCAATTTCATCTTATGATCTAGATCTGGCCACTGAACTCAATTGCAGGAAAACCTTCTACTACAGTGACCATAGAGTAGTTGAGTTTTATAGAGAGAACCCTCTCCAAGTTGAAGGGCCAAATTTCAACATAAAAGCGGTTTTGAGGTCACCTTAGAACTTTTCCTGTAGTGAGGATTTTCCCTAAGTGATAACATTTTGGCGTTGTTGCCAGGGAATGAGAAGTATATTTTTCCCCTAACGATTTGGTTGTTGAAGATCATATCTCTAAGGATAAACGAAGATTTGTATATCAGTTTAGTTGCAATATGACTTCTCTGCTGACTCCACATTATGATATCAAGGTTTCTGGCTCATATAGGTGTTCATACTCACAGGAACCCTAATCCAAATCCACCTCGGGTTTTGTCAAGCCCATAAAAGTTTTTCAAAAAAAAGACTCGAAAGGAAACACATACGGTTGATTTAGAAAGATATGTCTTTCTACCTGTAAAGATTGAAACTTTTGAAGATGTAGTGCTAGATATCAAATTTCAAAGTAATTTACTCAGATCTAAGTCCTAGAGTAGTCTGTCAGATATTGTTCTTGATCCAACAAATCTTAAGAATTTCACCGTTGGGCCCTCTATTCCGGAACTAGAGCTTTTACCCCAATATTTTGAGATTCAGTATCATTTCTAGAAATAGGAACAAAAAGTCCAGTAACTTCAAGAAGTCGGTGCTAAATCTTCATATTTTCCTTATTTTGTCCCATCTTTGTTTACCCCAACTAATCATATGTCCTCTTGAGGTTTTTAAAATCATATTCCATCAACTGTGATTCCAACAATCTTAGTACGTGTAACTTTTTTTTGTCCTTATTCATTTTCTTATTATAAGTTCGTATATCATCCCTATGGATTCCTGATATGCACCCTTCAATATTAGGGGTCATATACATGACCTCCCACACAGTTATGGAAAATGTGTTATTTAATTTAATGGTACTAGATATTCTATAGCTCAGCAACATGTAGATAAACTAACTGATTTCATAGATCTAGAAGAACTTCACGATGAGGACGTCAAACTCAAAATTTTTGCACAAAGTATGTTAGGTGAGGTAAACAAATGGTTGATATCTTTACCGGTAGCTAGTACTAATACCTTCTAGCAATTTGAACAATTCTTTCTCGCTAGATGGGAAGTGAAGAAGAACCCCTTGTATATTTTAGCCGAGTATGATGTCGTCAAAAAGAATACAAGAGAATCTATTCAAGAATTTATCACCAGGTTTAATAATATTTATAATTCTAACCAAGCTGACATCAGACCACCTCTTGGTTTAACCTTATTACACTATCCTTATTGTTTTGATGTGAAGTTGGCATACCATCTCTGTGAAAGGAATCTTGGTAGTTTAGAGAAAATGTTGAGTAATGCAATAGGAATGGAGGCCAATTTATTGGCAAATAAAGAAAAAATCAACGTTGAAAGGAAAGTGGGTTTCAAAGAAGATTCATCTTCATCTCCTAATTTGAAGTTTGATGTGATGCTGAAAACTATGGAGAAGTTGGTGGATAAATTGACACCTCCCCAAGGTGAGAATCAACCTCAAGTCAAAAATCTAAATTTCAAGAGACCTGAGGCTCCCCAAAATCGTCCTAGATAGAAGAAAGTTTGTGAAGAAAAATAACCTGTTGTTCGACCTCCTTTTCTAGAATATTTTTTTGATGAGGACACTATTGATGAATAATATCATTAGATTGTGTGTTTCAATGACAAATAAACCCAAGTGTTTTCAACCAAAGAAGAACATGAAATTTTAGCTCGATGCTCAGGAGAAAAGGACATTCTTCGTCTTTGTGATTCAGTTGTTTATTAGCATGACCATAATAATTTGGAATCTCATTTTCAAAGGAAATATAACCTCAGAAACTGGAATGTCCCCGTAAAATCTCTACCACAAAAGACAAGAGCTGAACAGCAAGTTGAACCCGAAAAGGCGATTTTGAAGAAACCAGCAGAACCAAAGAAGGACAATCTGAAAAAGGCATAAGAAGCAGGAAAGGAGACCAAATACATAGAAAAATAACAACCAAATTTTAATATGGAATCTAAAATCAATAAGTTGAAAGTATCCATCCCTTTTGCTAAACTTTTAAGAAATGAGAAATATAGGAAAATATTTTCTACTATGATTAAAAATTCATAAATTGATTAATTCAACATAAATTCACCCGATTCTTTAAACCTAGATTATGATGCTTTTGAATTTGTGTTTAGCCCACATGTCACTACTTCAAACGATGACGTGCATAAATTCTACTATGATTAAAAATTCATAAATTGATTAATTCAACATAAATTCATAAGATTCTTTGAACCTAGATGATGATGCTCCTGAATTTCTAATTGGCCCACATGTCACTCATTCAAATGATGACGTGCCACCATTTTATGTAAGTCTACATGTACATGATATGATTCTTCACAATGCCATGTTAGACTCTAGAGCTTCACATAACGTCATGTCTAAGTTAGTCATGGACCATCTACAACTGCAAATTACTAGACCCTATAAAGATTCTTTCTCTTTTGACTCTAGGAAGGTAAAATGCCTAAGGCTGATAAAGGATTTAGTTGTCACCTTAGCTCAAGTTCCTACTAAGAGTGCATTGATGGATATAGTAGTAGCAGAGATTCCCACCAGATTTGGCATGTGTGTATCCCGATCTTGGGCAGTGAGATTAGGAGGAACATTACAAATGGACACGTCTGATGCTTCTATATCATTGTTTGGTGAAGTGAAAAGATTATACCGAGAGGTGCAAATGGTCTATATGCTAAGCAGTAGAACCTAGTCAGATAATCACCCAATCTATGCATTACACACAGAGCTAGGATCACAAATTTTCTTCAATGATTGTTGTTTTCAATGAGAAACATTAGCAACAAATAAAATTTATATTCAGTAGGAACAGGTTTAGAAATTTTTAGATTAAGTCTAAAGATTACATTTCAATGACTCCACCTATGACAAAGGTTCTCGAGTAGAAGTGTGGATTTTTTCCACTCGATTGTACAAGTCAAATACATTAATTTAAACTACATTTTCAATGTACAAATACCATAGCAGAGTATGAAGCTCTCATCTTTGGGTTAAATCTATTAAGAGAGAAAAAGGCATAGAAAATTCACATTTTTGGGAACTCAGAGCCGATTGTGAACCAAGTCGAAGGTACCTATAAAATTAAGCATCCAAGAATGAGAGCTTACAAGAATGAAGTTTGGGATTTATTTTCTAACTTCTCTTCTGAAAATGAGATCTCACTAGTATTAATAGGATAATGGAATTGTAGATTCCTTAGCAACAACTGTTAGTACTTTTAGAATTATGATTTATCTAAATGAAAAGTATGAGATAAATGTTATACATAGGCCTTTAATTCTAGATAATACAAAGCATTGGCAGGTGTTTGAAGATGATCAACAAATCAAAAGGTTTTTGTAAAGAACAGATGAATTTATCATCACTCCAATAGAAAAACATGAAGATGAAATTGTAGATAAGAATTCTATAACACGAGTCTTTTTTAATGTTGTAGTGGGACAGGAAATTATTCAACTAAGTAACAATTTGATTCCGAGATGTTTGGCACCTGTAGAAATATTTTTTGATTCTAATGATGCAAAAGCTAAGCCAAGAATTTTGCCAATTGATGGTGAGATGGAGCATTACAATTTTGGGACTAAAGTTGACCCAAAGCTAATCAAAGTTTGCAACACTTTGAGAAATGAAGAGAAACCAAAATATGAAAAATTATTGAAAGAGTTGTTGATATATTCACTTCAAGGTACGAATATTTGAAGATTTATGATCAGTCCATCATCCAACAGATTATACCACTTAAAGAAGATGAAAAACCATTTAAACAAAGGTTACAAAGGATCAATCTGAAGCTATTGCGACTGATTGAGAAAGAACTAAAGAGATTGCTTGTTGTAAAAATCATCATTCCATTCAAATTTTACAATTATCTAGAAAACTTGGTGTCAATGAGGAATAAAAGTGGGGAAATTCACCTATGTTTGGATTTCAAAAATTTAAACAAAGTCTCACTGAAGGATAATTATCCTTTGTTGAAAATGGATTACATTCTGCAGAAGGTGGTAGATGCAGAAAGGATTTCCATGTTGGATGGGTTTTCAAGACACAATCGTATCCTGGTTAACCCAAAAGATCAGGGGAATATTGCCTTCACCACATCATGGAGTATGTTCATGTATTCTAAGATGCCATTTAGACTCATGAACATCGTAGCTACTTTTCAAAGCACAATTGACATGACCTTTGCTGACAAAAGAGATAATTATGTGGTAATTTATCTACATGACATTATTGTTTTCTCAAAATCTGAATCTGCCCACCTAAAACATCTGACAATAGTCTTTCACAAGTGTAGTAAATTTGGAGTTTCTTAAATCCAAAAAATTCCCATTTCACCATTAAATAAGGCAAGTTGTTGGGACACTTAGTATCAAAGGATGACATCAAGATAGATGCCAACAAAGTGACAAGAATCCAAAATATTGAGCAGCCAAGAAACAAGAAAGTGCAATCTTTCTTAGGTAGTCAAAATTTTGCGGCGTTTTATTCCAAATTTTAAAGAAATTTTAAAAGTAGTAACAAGTATGCTTAAGAAAGGGATGAAAATCAAGTGGACTGAGCAAGCAAAGAATTATTTTAATTATATCAAGAGATCTTTAGGTGAAGAGCCTTTACTCATTATTCTAGAGTTTTCAAAGCATTTCATGATTTTTCTCTTTCACCTCTAAACACACTATCTCCACTGTGTTTCTTCAGAAGAATGAGGTGGGTCAAGAATAAAACATCTCCTTTTTTAGTAGGGAGTTGAGGTATGTTGAACTGAAGTACAATATTCTAGACAAACAAGCATATGCTCTAAAAAAAGCACTAAAATATTTTAGAGCTTTTATTCTACATTCTCATGTGACTTCCTATGTGTCGGATGCTGCAATAAAGAGTATTTTAGTACAACTAGATAGTGACAGAAGAAGAGGGATGTGGATTGGTAAAATGCTGGAGTTGGAATTAGAAATCAAACCTACAAAGTTAACTAAAGGACAGGGTTTGGCTAGACTAATGACTAAAACAAGTATTGATGTTTTTGGTATAAATTTTATCTTTGAATTATCGGATCTACCTAGAGAAGAAATAGTTGTTCAAGTTGAAGAATGTTTTAAAAAATGTCTATGGTATGCTAATTTTGTTTACATTCTAAAAAATTTACAAGTAGCCAGGAATAGAAAAGACACGAGCTATATTTTTGAGGTTGAAATTGGGTAAGTATTATCTTTCCAATGGTTATTTCTATTAGAAAAACCCTCATCATATTTTATTGAACTTCCTACTAGAAGACGAAGCTAAGAAAATGAGTAAAGAGTTTCATGAAGGAGCATGTGGGGGAGAACATTATTAGAAGGCCAGAGTAGATAAAATCTTGAGAGTTGGATTTTATTGGACTACCGTATTTTTTTATGTTAGAAAGGAAGTAGAAGCTTGTTACAAATCTCAGCTGTTTGAGGGTACGTCAAAACTAATGTCTTTACCTTTGAAACCTATCTCTATGGAGGCACCCTTCCTACAATAGGGCCTTGACTTTATAGGTGAAATTCATCTGGCATTGTCAGCACAACATAGATGGATTTTGACAAGGACAAATTACTTCCTAAAGTGGATTGAGGCACTTTTGAGCAGGCAAGCTACTAATCTTGTGGTTATTCAATTCTTGGAAAATATGATTTCTAGATTTGGTTGCCCAAAGAGGATTATTACTCATAATGTATAATGTTTTAAGTCTAAAAGATTAGTAAAATTCTACAAACACAACCATATCAAGCTTATCCATTCCACAACCTATTACCCACAAGGTAATGGATTGCCAAAATCTTCCAATAAGAGTTTGGTAAGAATTATTAAAATGTTTTTAGAAGATAAAAAAAATGGTTTGGCACACAAAATTCAAGTTTTCCTTATGGGAAGATAGAGTTAGTACTGAGAGTTCAATCAACACTTCTCCTTTCCAATTAGTGTATAGTGTTGATGCATTGTTTCTTGCTTCAATTAGAATGCATATTATGAAATATTTGAAATAATGACAAGAAGAACCAAATCATATACATAGAAGGATAAATCAGCTAACTAAAGTGCAAGAAATGAGAGAGAGTGTGTATGAAAAATATCAAGAAATACAAGAATAGATTAAGAATATCTTTTTATAGAAAAACTAAAGAGGATGATTGGAAATGCGAAGACTTGGTTTTAAAATGGGATGCCCATATTGAGGATAAAGGTAAGCACGAGAAAATTGAGAACATCTGGAAAGGGTCATACATAATGGTGTCTTTCCGTGGTAAGATCTTAGAAGGTCCACAAGGGAAATTCCTGCATGGAGATCTAGTCAATGGACATTTCCTGAAGCATTATATCTCCTAAACACAGAATAATTTTCAAGTTTCATTGTACATATCCATATATTTTGAAAGATTTCTTGGAGGTGTGGATGAATATTCAAAGGGACTTTAAGCCTGAAACGGAAACCCTAAGGTCCCGCTAATATTCATCGAAAAATAAAAGTGTTTTAGAAATAATTATATATTTTCAAGTTTAGAGTCTATAAAATCATCACTTAAAAGATGAAGTCCTTATTTTTTAGTCAGTTTTGTTTTGAGCTAGTGTTTGGAATGGATAAGGCAACTGATTTATAGTGATTTCTTTCTGTCATCATTGATCGACAACATCCCTGTGGAGCCAATTGTTATCATAATAAACAACATTTTTTTATTTTTTTAGAAAATGCACAGAGTTGCAATGTCAACATCTTAATTGTAATAAATGGGGAAAATTAGTGATAATGGGGCTACAACATTTTTAACAGTCTGATATGGACTTGCAAAGTAATTCGTTGACAACGAGTGTATCAACATTTTTCATTTTCACTGATAAACTAATTATTAGTGCCAAAACCAATTTTTAAATTCAAAAGTATGGCTATGTTAACCATCTTAGTGTCAATGTTTTCATTTAAACATGCCACCATCTGTTTTGAGAGGGTAAAAGTATTGGTTAATCATTTTTCCTCTGCTGCTATCATTTAACATGATCTTATCATATGATACAAATGTTATTCGTAATCATAACTTGAAATCCATGATTATTCACATGCCAGCTATGTTATCTTATCTGCATATCAACTTGTTTTAACTTATCCCATCAACAATCTATTTGTTGTTAGTTCTGAGTCATTTACACTTGGAATTGTAAACCATTTTTTTCATAGGGATTAAGGACCGAATCCCGAGAAGACCACACAACTAGATGGGGAAAGTAGGTAAGGTGAACTGGTTTGATCCGAAGGTATTAGATTTTCTTGACTTATACCCCGAAATTCATTAGTTGTTCTAGCAAGTCGGTTGAAGTGAATTCTTCCACCACTATACTGACTACCACAATGCAATGGCTTAGCATTTTTCATAGGGATTCGTTGGAAATCGTGTGGAGGTGGGAGGCTTATCATTTTCACTTATATAGAAAACCATTGTTGAGGCTGCAACCTTACTGGCGGACGGAGAGAGGATTTTCCATAGCCATGTGTTGGAAGGGATCAGTATCCCTTTCTTATTCAAAGAAGAATTCACAGGAAAAAGTTGTAGGGTTGGAATTCTAAAGTAGTGGTTCTAGGAAAAATGGATTTTCCCTTTACACATATGTCAACAATATTTTACTTGTGAACAATAGTCTATTTGGGTAATCATCTACCATTTTTATTTTATATCCCACAAAGCCCTGATAAAACTGATAATAAAAAAGCCATTAGCCAAGTTAGAAAGGACCTAAAATAATTTCCTTTTTCATATATTTTTTCAACCTCAACCCCTTAAGAGAGGAATAGGAAGACCAGAGGCTTCCAAAAAACATAAGAAAGTTAAAAATCAAGCTCCTATTGAGCCCCCTCCTTGACAAGAAAACCTAGAAGTTCCATCTACGTCATCTGGTCCAAGGATCCCTAAAGTTTATGAGAGGAAAAGTTCCCAGCTTCATAAGCCAGATCCTATATACCCTGTGAACCCACCTGTTGATATCAACTCTTCCTAGGTTGTGAATACACCTTCCAAAAACTCACCACCAGACACAACTAAAACAAATCTTTCTAAAGGAAAAGAACTAGAGATTGAAATAAAATAGGAGGAGACACTATTTGAATTCTTCAAGGGTGGCAATAGACATACAAGGATAACTAACGAGTTAATATACAAGATTAAACTCAGAAATGACCTTGAGTTGTCCAAGGAGATGATTGATGTTGAAAACATGCCACTAAAGGACCTCATTATCAGTAAGAAGAAGGCTATATGATATAAGAAG
The DNA here is from genome assembly GCA_000404065.3 of Pinus taeda. Lineage (NCBI taxonomy): Eukaryota > Viridiplantae > Streptophyta > Pinopsida > Pinales > Pinaceae > Pinus > Pinus taeda. The sequence continues at coordinate 14,539 of APFE030622784.1, forward strand.
AGAAAAGGCAGAGAAATTGTGAAAAAGGGACCCATGGGGACAAGGAAAAGAAAAATACAAATATCAGAGAAGGTGGATGTATTGCTTAGGGCTGCTAGTACCCTAAACTAAGATGGTTGGGATATTAAACTTAGTTTTTTCCTATCCATCTCATGAAAGAGGGTTCTCAATTTTATCGTTGACATTCGGCCTTATAGTTTTTATATGTAGAAGAACAGATGAGAGAGATGACATTCCCATCATCGATGGTTTTCATATAGTTTACAGATCCACTTTCAACTATTTTGGGGCAAAAAATATGTGTATTGGTTGATAGAAAATGATACAGGGATAAAATCCCATAGTTTGCTTGTCATGTATTTTAGAGCAAACAAGGAGTGTTGACATCTCCATTTTTAGTGATATTCAAATAGGTGAAAATTTTGAGTTTACCATTGTCAATGATATTTAAATCAGGTGGAAATGAAAATGTTGATATTTAGCATGTCGGGGAAAGCTACAAACAAAAAGCTAGTGAAGTTGATAAAAACAATATCAACATTTTTTCCGGAGATTCGAAGCAAAGAGGGATAAACATAAAAGCCTCTTTGGAGGATTTTTGGAATTTATTTGTAGAGGGACCTGTTTCTCCAAGTACCATGTTGATATATAAGTTATAAGCATGTTTCTTTTTCCAAGGAAGACATTTTTGAGAGATATTTTACTTCACCTACATATCAACATATTTTCTTGTAGCAATTTTAGTAAAAACAGAATGGATCTAAGTTTTATATTTTACATACATGAACTTGAAGATATTTTAGATATCTTAGATTACTGTAATTAATACTGATATTATTATTTTGCAAACAATTTACGTAAGTTATATAAAATATTTTATGAAGTATGAAGAAGGGTTGGATTTTATTTAAAAACATTTTGTATTCTGGTATATTTGAGTAGTCTTTAATATATTTACAACTTTTAATGAGCATTTTGTAGTAAACTCATGCGTTGTAGTTCCTTATCAGTTCTTATTTGTTATAATATTTTTCTTTCATGTTTGAAAATGTTTTTATCTAAGATTGGATTTCATTTGTGTTCCTTCCTTGTATTTATTATCCATTAGTATTTTTTCCCTCAATCATTTATAAATTTTGTTACGCTGCAGTTTCTATTTCGTCTAATATCTCAAACAGTCCAAGAATTTTCTATTATCATGTTTTTAATATATTGTCCATTAGATCTATAGTTTAACTTGTTTAGAACTAGAATCCATGTCCAATGGTATGTTTTGTAAACTTTCCAACCAATTTCATCCTATGATCTAAATCAGTCAATGGAATTCAATTGCAAAAAACCTTCTTCTACAGTGGCCATAGAGTAGTTGATTTTTATGAAGAGATCCCTATCTCGGTTGAAGGGTCATATTTCGACCTAAAATAGGTTTTTATGTTACCTTACAGTTTTTCCCGCATCTGGGGTTTTCGCTAAGTGATTACAGATTCCTTCGCTCTCCATGTATTCTCGTTGCAAATCATCCCAGCTCTTTTAATGAACAAAATTTTTATTTCATCTAGGATCCTCCTTACAAGCAACTCATCTCTTCCATATGGTTCAAATGTACTTCACCTCTTTGCATTGGAACACGTATTCTCCCCTATCATATCACCCTGTTGTCTAGTCATCTTGGCGATCCTTTAAAACGCAAAACCTTTATTCATTCTAAGCTTCTTCTTCTCGGATGAATTAGTTCGTCCAGATGTAGCTAATGTATATTTATGCCTCTTTTCATTGGAACATGTATGCTTCCCCTCGACATCACCCTGTGTTCCCGTCATCCCAACATTCCCTTAGGCATACTTCCTTCCAGGCTCTAGCCTACGGGATGTTGTAAGTAGACATAATATTTTCCAACTCATTGTCCGTTCAAATTAGAACACACCATATGTCATGCTTGATCATATGACATTGCAACCTGGAAAATTAAAATGCGCACCCACAATAATTTCTTTGAACTTATTATCTTTTCGGTTAAATTCTCTTGAATGTGAAACATTCAAAGTTCTATGAATTCCTACAATTTTATTAATGCATATGCTTTGTGATAATAATCCTCTGGAAAATATTTGTAACCCTATTTATCTCCTTTATTGATAATAGAACACCTTTAGAATTCCTATACCAAATTTTGGAATGGTGAAGCCAAAGAAGAAAACACTTGCGCAGTAACGAAATCGGCCATTCTAGGAAATAGCCAATGAAAATTTCTCAAACTCTTTTATCTTTTCAAATAATATGCACAAGGGATTCAATTGTTTCATCATGGAATTCCATGTACGAGATACTTGTGGAAGAACTACTAGAAGATGAATATGAAAGAACCATAATGGCCACTGCATAGAAAGGTAGCCATAAAAACTCTGAACCAATAAACTGAGATGTTGTCAAATCTCAATGCACAAAATTGTTGCTCATCTTGGAATTATTCCATATACAGATATAATTTGTTGGGAGGTGGAGAATTTAGATATTTCAAATAGACAATTCGTCACCACACAAGGAACAATCATTTGTTCCTTCAAGTTATAGCATATACAAGGTATGTATAATTTTCCTGGGTCACATCTAGTGTATAATTATGTTGATGGTGCTGTTCTCTCCAACATTCAGGGAATCTCCCTCGTATGAAGTCCCACTTAGACCTCACATGGTTTTGTGTAGGAGTCCCATCTAGTATGATGTCTCGGTTGCCATTATCTTAAAGATATGCCTCAACTTTTACTTGTCACCACAGGAGAGTGGTTTGCTTTGTGTTTGAGAAGTGAGGTCAGCGTGCCTGGTGAGTGTAAGTGTTGCTTATGTCATTGGTTCTTTCACTATGGAGGGAGAGGGTGAGAGTGAGTAACAGAGTGATTAGGATAAGTCCCAACACTGCTAGGATCACACAACACATCAGAACATGAATAACTTCTAGAGGAGCAGTCCACATGAATGCAGTAGCCATATCATACAAGGTAAGATAACACATACAACACTTAATGGATCAGTCTGAATGAGTGCAACGATTGTTACAACAAGCTTCATGTGAATGGTTTGTCTAATGTACGAGAAAGAAGTCTACATGGGTGACACAATGTTAACAATATATACAACACATTTCCATAAATAGGTTATGCATTACAACAAATGAAGTAGTTTAGATGTAGAACACAAGTTAAAGAAACATGCATTACAAGTGTTAAAGATCAATCTTACAATAGATACAATACATCTGTGAAAATTTGTTGCCTCGTTAGTAGGATTCTCAATTAAGCAAAAGTTCCAAGACACATCATTACACCATACATCACTAACCCCGAGTGCAAAGTGTTAGAACCACTACTTACTCCTCAAAGAAAAGATGACAAACTCTCTTGGCTATGTGGGAGGAGGTGAGGTGAAAATTCCCTTACATGTACAAATGAGGGGGTATTTATAGCCAAGGGTGAAACCAACCCTTGTGGTTGTTCAACTACCCTCATGACCATTTGACTTCCATGAATTTTCGACTTACTTGACTCTTTGTTAAACAAATGGGTTTGTTGTACTTTCATGGTACATCACATTGATTGAAAACATAGCCCATAATTGAGATGTGGGCGACACGACTCATGACATGACTCGACATGACTTGACATGATAGTGTTGGTACATTTGTGTTGTTGTTGGAGTGCATGTCGAGCTACAGTGCTGTTGGGCGATGGATGTATTCATGGTGTATCATAGCTTCACCTCTGTGTAATGTCCCTTAATAATAAATAATAAGTAATAATAAATAATAAGTACTAAAAATAATAAATAATAAATATAAACATAAATTAAAAATAGTAATAGTAATAAATAATAATAAATTAATAAATTAATTACATGCTCTAAATAAATATAAATATGAATAAAACAATAAAGTAGTAAAAATGAGTAAAGCTATCAAAAAGTAAAAACAAAAGAATAAAACAAGAAAGAAGTAAAATTGCATGTTGACACATGGAGTGTGTGCATGTGGTTACCCTTCCAATGTTTGCCTTATTTAATAGATGAGGAGGAAGATGAGAGGCATTCCATCATTCCAAGATTCTATCATTCATTCTTTTGGGAGAATAGTGTTCTAAGACAAAGGATTCTCTGGTAGTAGTACATTGATTAAGGGCTTGGGGGTGGCCAATTGTTGCAAGATTTGGTGCAATTGAGCTTACAGTTGGGTGTGGAGAGTGTTACACTGAATTTTATCACCTTGACTATCTGCAGTTATATGGCCCCATCAATAGCCATATTGTCCTCTTTGTCAAGCCCCATACCTCTGCTCTTCATGTCAAAACTTCAAAAGAGAGAAAGTCACTTGAAAACATGTTTATCTCTGGGTACGCAGGTTCTCTCTACCTTGCCTGCGTGTACGCATCCCAAATACACTGTACCTGCGTATTTATACGCTCTGTATGCTAAAGCTTGGGTGCGTACCCCTGTAAAGGTCAAAGGGCGCAAGTTTCATCTTTAAAAAGTTACTTGTGGTCACTTCTAGAGCCTTCTAGAAGAGTTTTTGACGTGTATTGAGCGCCTCCAGATGGTTCATGCACCCTATGATAGAGGAGCTTATCCCATCAAGAGAGGAGCTACCCCATCCAAAAGAGGGAGTATCCCATTGATGTTGGAACTGAATAACCTCTTCTAGAATGCTATAAATACAGGCATTGGGCCAACGGAGGAGAGGTTGAAAGCTGAACATTCTATAAAGGGTAAATGCTGCTGGAATTAGGACTTCCATTGTTGACTTGTGAGGAGAGATCACTATCTTTCCTTGTTGCCATATTGGGAGTGGGTGAGCTTGTCAAAGTAGAGGAAATCTCTTGTTGGACCCTGGGAGGAGCTTGCACAACACCAAGGCTCAGGTTGTAATGGTTCCTTTTTTGTTTCCTTAATACAAATAAGTCCATTCTTCTCAATGATTCGTTGTTAATGAATTATTTCATGTACTCCTTGGTCTATGTGATGAATATGCTTTGTTTTATGAAATATTCAGGTGTTATGTAATCGTTTGCTTGTTAGTGTATGCAGGTCTTAAAGTGAAGGAGGAGCTCATTTGGATCAACAAGGTTGGACTGCTACAACAAGCGTTGGACCTAAGGTAAGATCGAAAACATTTGAATTCTCATAGAATGATGTGTATCTAGAGAAGGATAGCTCTTGTTTGGTTTGTTTGTCATTAGAGAGTATTAGACTCCTAGGAAGGTTGGATTTGTCCGCAAATATAACCCATTCCGTGTGACAAATTGGCGA
>APFE030622784.1:26982-54704 GCA_000404065.3 Pinus taeda
CATCCGTAGCTCGAACTGAAGTGCTGCAAGAGGATAAGATAATGTTTATAGTCCAAATATTATTAAGAGCTAATAATATTTGATTGTTCTATTTTTAGACTGACAGTCTAAAAATAGACTCCGCCCATATGTCTAACAATAGAGGTCCATCTATTTTTACCAACATGACCAATCATCCATAAATAGCATCCTGCAACTCATAGACCATGATAGACTTTGTGCCAAAAATAGCCTGCGAGCCCACTTAGTGAAAGCGACTTCTTTTCACTAAGCTCCATCATCTTGTTGCATTTTCAACATTATCAATAGTACTATTATTAGATGAGATATTGATTGTTTAGTGTAAACCTCCACAAAAGGTTTGCACCTCGAGAAATTTGATTCCTCTATGGGCTCGATAGATCCAAAGTTAAGATGGATAGGTTGATATAATACTTTTGTATTTAAAATTTTGTTAAAGGATCTTAACTTGAGTGGTTCAGTGAACAATTTGTTTTCTAAGTCCAAAGAGATATTGTAATGAGTCGGTTAGTGACATTTATGAAATTATTATATATGGTGTAATAGTGGCAGTTGATATTTCAAAGTTATTGATTCTCAAGAAATTCTCATTACCATTAAAAAAATAACTAAAATTTTTAAATTAATATAAAGTTTGTAAAATAAAAATTTGTAATAACATTATGGATTTAAGACCTTTGTGGTTTATTACTTTCGACTTAGTTACCGGAGAATCCACAGTAAGAACCATTTTCTGCCAACGTTTCAAATCCCAACGGGGATCCATCATCAAGACAACTTGAATGCTTGATAGAAGAAGAGCTTAATTGAGACATTAAATAATAATGAGGAGAGTAAATTGACATGAATGTCGGCTCTCATTTTTGAATAATAATTTTTTATCAATTTTTGATGAGATGTCGGTTGTCTCTCATTTTTTTTTTAAATGGAAGAGTTAATTAATTGATTTAAATTAATATAAATTATTATTATGTTTGATCATTATCATAAATTAAAATTAATATTAATATTAATTTTAATTAATTAATTATAATATTTTAATAATTAGTTACTTTTAATTTAAAATGATTGTTATTATTAATATTAAATTTACATCCCCGGCTGCGGGTGAATGACAGCATAGTAAATGAGCAGGCGGCGTCATTTATTGACAAGTGGCCGCCAGCTCAGGACAAGTGGGCCAAAGGCTCGCGAAGGAGTCCGGCCAGAGTAAATGCAGGCGGGATTTTTCAAGGTGGCAGGGGTATTTGGGTGCCGAGAGGTCTCATTACGACGCCGAGGGGAAGTCATTCGCGAGGTGAGCGAAGCTCTGGAGAGCGAAGCTCAGGTGAGCGAAGCTCTGGCTGTCTGGTTGCGCTGGTTGTCTGGTGGCGGAATTCTCTGGTATCGTTGGTGAGAGGTGAGCGGAATTCTCTGATAACGTTGGTGAGAGGTGAGCGAAGCTCTGGTTGTCTGGTTTCGTTGGGGAGAGGTGAGCCCAATTCTTGGATGTCTTCTCTGCGTGGGAGGAAGACTGTGCATCAACCTCGGCCCTCGGCTCTTGAGGCACTGGTTGCGAGCTTGAATCACCTGAGAATTTGGTCTGTCGCTTCGGCCTGTTACGGCACTGTCAATGACAGAATTCTGATTTGTGCAGCGTCGCAGTCTCCTGGTGACCTGGTTCGAGGTGCAGTCCTGGGGCGCACTGCACTTTCTGGGTGCGGGACGGGTCAATTCGTTGGGAGAAACTCTCCTTGCGCGGCTCTGAATCTGGCCTGGTTTCTGACCTGGGGGGTAAGAATCGACATCCATCTCTGTGCTTCTTCTCATATCCGGCACTTGGAGAGTCTGCGACCTTTGGTTCGTTTTGGCGCTGAATCATGCCACGTGAACGGCAACGTGGAGCCTGTAGGCGAGGAGGCGCAAGAGGTGGTGCCCGAGCACGGGCCTCTTCGCCACATTCCTCTGCGTCCTCAGAGGAAATTCTCTCTCCATAAGCTCGCATAGGGCGCGGACGAGGCAGAGGGCGGGGTAGGTCTGTGGTATGTCCCTTTGGCGGGCATCCATCTACTTGTTTCCGATTCCCCTGCACGTTGGACAATGCTGTGTATTTTGTATCAGTGCGCATTGAAAAATGTGAGCACGCTGACCGACCTGAAGCCCCAGCTGCTCCAAGGCCACCTTCGCCTGTTCATGGTCAGCAATTACAGTCTCTGGAAGCCACGGGTGAGGTGGCGAGGAACCAAGCTGGACCAAGCGAGCCTGAGAGGGACGCCGCGCCATACACCGACACGAGTGCCTCAGACTCCTATGGCTGCCCGGTGGTGGAGGAGCCACAAGGCACATTTCTCAGTCCGATGGTGGAGGAGCCACCAAATCCTTACACCTAGGCGCGCGGCTTGGACATCTGTGGTGGTATGGCTATGCTATGTTCAGTTTTTGGAAGTCATTGAAGCTGCACCTGTCGATCTTGGGAGTCAGTCTTTGTCTATGTTTATTTCTGTAATGTCTATGTCAATCATGCTTTATGCATCCGCGTCTGTAATGTCGGTTCTGTCTTATCAGTTCAGCGTCTATAAGCACTATTTCGGTCTTGTAAGGGTCTGCAACCTCCTCCCTTGCGCTGCAGGGAGTGGCAGGTTCAGTTTTGAAGTTTTCAGTATAGCTATGGTTCTAGTTGGGGATAAGAGGACAGTCTCACAATCTTCTCTCTCAGGCTCAGTTTCAGATTCAAAATATCAACTTGTCCATGTAGCCAACTTTTGGCGGCAAATGTAATCCTCTGTACTTTTTTGTATCATAATAGAAATAGTCCGATTTACACAAAAAACATGGGTTTTTATAGGCTTGTAATATGTCTTAAAATTACTTTTGTTTGGCTAAGAGCTATTTTTTTTTGGATTTGAGGAAACAGGTTAATGGTCTAAGACCCAAAGGCATCTGGCGAGTGTAAGTCTATCCCCTACAGACTACCGAGTTATTCCATGTGATGTGGCTTTCCTTAAATAATAGTCATGAGTTTCACGAATAACAGTTAGAGATGGCTATCCTCACTACTGGTTTGACAACTGAATTATGATAAATTTTCTCACCTGTAAAAAAAGAAAAAAAAGAAAGAAAGAAAAATGATGTAACTCCATTAAACCCTTTCAATAATTATTGTAGACGAAATCACCGACTAGTCCATTCATCATACATTGAGCTGAAGATTCAATTACATATTGAGATGATGGTCATGGAAGAAGAGGCTCAATCGTTGGATTATTTAGTTTTCTTTTGCTTTGTGCCAAATGAAGCATCTAAGACAAGGTATCGATTGTTGGAAGAAGCCTATGTATATAGTTATAATTATGTATATATTTAACATCTAAGATTGTGTATATACATCTTTCCATATCCAGTTCAACAGTAGATTACTTTGGTTACCAAGTGGCAATAATTGATAGATTTTCCAAAACAAATTTTTGATAGCGGAATAATATACCATAATGAGTGCACTTGATGCTTGTGTAGTGTATTTTTATTTGTATACTAAGACTTTTGTGTATGTAGCATGCCGTATGTGTAACCCCTTTTTTATTTGCCTTATACTTACACCCATGGGGGCTTCACTCATTTGCGTTCACATAATACTTAAAACTACCCTTAATTTGAGAAGATATTGGAAAATACCTCTAAAAATCACATTATTTAACCCCCTACCAATATAAACCCAAAACACCTTCCCAATTTAAAATCCCCTACTTTCACTAGATATTGTAGGTATCCATTTTTATGATTAACATATTTTATATCCCTTTATATTTTTTCATTAACTTTGAGCATCATTTTTTATACCTGCCAATATAAAACCCTTTACTCCCTATTATATGCTCAATATATTATGTCATTTTTTCCTAAATATATATCCCCCATTGTGAATGCACGTGGTATGGTATTGCTCCCCTAGTGAATCCCCTGCTATTACACCTTACACATTTTATTTTCCTTACTGCCTACACTCTTACTTAAATTGTCCTCAAGCCAGTATCATTTACTTTAGTAAAGTAGATGGAATTGGTGGAATCATTATGACTAACTATTTCACCCAACTTTGTAACTTAGCATCAAATTCATTTAATGAATCAAGCAACACCTTCGGGTGATTGCAAAACTTGTTAACCTCTATTGTTGAAGAAAATGGGTTTCATATATTTTTTTATCTCAATTGTCTTAGAGTTTAGAATATTGTCACTTAGCCTATTCCTTTGACACTAATACAATGGTAGAGAGTGTTTGTTGCTCAACTTAAGTGTGATATGGCATGTTAGGGCACAAATCTTGGCATGGACTCCTTGAATGTTGTTAAGGCCTACAACTGACTACCTCTTGTCATTGGTTTGTGCTTCCCATGCATATTCTCCTAGCATGTGCACTTTGGGATAATTTTGTAGGTGAGCCAAAAGTCCAAATCTATGGTTGACCAAGTGGATAAATCCATTTGTGCGGGCCTTGGATACTATAGGAGTTTCTCAACTTTTTCAATTTTTTTCTCAAGCTCTAATTGTGCCAAGATATGAATACACTTTACCTTCTCCTCAATAACTCTATTTTGTTTCCTTGTTTTCATAATAGCCTCTTAGATCTATAGAATTTTCTTTGGGCGAGCATCTTGGTTTGGATTTCCTTGGAGCTTGAGATATGAGAATAGACCTCCTCCATTACATTGGCAAGTGATGCATGTGTATCAACCTAGTGGTGATGGTGCTATTATAGTTCAATGTATGAGAAAGCCATGGTCTTATGCCTATTGGTAAGCTTTTTGAGGATTTCCATAAAATATTTATTGAAGTTGTCGAAACCTCAAATGGATCCAACTCAAAATATGGAAAGTCACCTTATGTAGTCTTGGAATACACCTAAAAAAATGTGAGGGCCAATCATTCAAGTTGAAGAACCCTTTTATGTATGCTTTTGAAGCTCTATATAGGAGACACCACACTAGGTGTAGTACTTAATATTGTTGGTGTAGGTCGTTAAGGCTCGACAAGCTTCAACTCTTGACATAATGCACCCAAATAGTATTATGAATCTTGATGGAGGATTTTATTTCCTTCTAGGTTTTCTTGCAACATGCTCACTATGGCCTACATTAGGTACAATTATTTCTATGATTCCTACAAGGGAGCTATGTGCTCCATTAGTCTAATTTTCTCTTGTGTTGCACCTATTATCTTAGTCTTCTTTGTTGATGTCACTGGCTTTTTTATTTTACTTTCAACCATTACATCTTTCAGTGCACTGTGGTCAGGTTTTATAGTCTCAACTTCACCAACATCCATTGGATCTAAAAGTGTTTGTCCTATTGATGGAAGCATGTAAGTCTTATCTTGTTTTACATCATGGGGATCCAAGCTTTATGTGGTTATGATTGTTTCTTGTCCCTCCAAGTCAGTCTTAAGGAAGTGCACTACCATTTTTCTCAAGCATCCTTCTCTACCACTTTTTAATCCTAGTTGCATTTGTCTTGGTCCCTTTTTCTATAGGTCTTGGTCTTCAAGACCTCCTCACACTCTGTTGGCTTGGGCCTCAATGATCCAAAATAGATTTTGGATAGACTTATAAGTCTAAGTGTTCCTCACAGATGAAAATGAAAGTCCAAGGATTCTCCTGGAAATAGTCCCATTGTAGATATCTTTTCATTATGAGTCTACTGCAATTTGAATGGGCTAAAATGGACCTCGGATGCAGAAGTTATCACAGAAAGAAGTTTCCCTTTTTCCTTTGAGAAATAGGTAAAATCTTCAAAAAATGGCCTAAAAGGCCTTATAAAAAGAATCACATCGGAAGGGTTGAGAGGAGGACTTAGAGCGGAGGTGGAAGAGACCCCCGATCACTGATCTCTGACATATCGGGTTGGAGGCAGACATTAATGTGATATCAGGGCCCCAAGCCAATGCGACATGTGATTGCCGATATCAACGTCGGCAGATCGGGTCGACATAGTCCATAGTCAATGGAAAGAACCACTGGGCCATTCCAAATGCGTTATGTCGATTGCAATTTGAGATTGGGGCCGATAGCAACGTGTGATCTGAGCCATCGGATCGGGGAAGGAATGGATGACCAAGATTTAATTGGCGATCGGCAATCGACGATCCCCGATGACAACACCGATGTGATAAGTGGCATGTGATGCGATCTCAATCATCTGATCTAGGATCAGATCAATGGTTTGGATTTAATCGGTGACCAACGATTGGCGATCCCCGATGCTGATAAAAAGGTATACCCGATAAGAATTATGGACACGATTTCATAAATTTTCAAATCTGGATTTTCGGATTTTTTGTGTATTAACAAATTTCCACTATAAAAATGAAATACAAAGAAATGCACCCAAAGCGATAAAATCCATACCCAAAAGATTTATAAACACGACCTTATATTATTTGAGTTTCGTAATGAGCGGGATTTTGGGCGAGCCTCAGGCAGTAAGTGGTATTGAATGGGCTCTGCCTGATCCCATACACTGACCGACACGTGGCTTGGTGTTGGAGAGAAAAAACTGCCTTTTCGAGCGGGTAATCCCTAAACACATAAGCTTCCCAAAATGGATATTAATCATTGGATCAAAGATCATGCAGATCAACGTTGGGCTTACGACAGTGACTAGAGGAGACCCGATAAGGATTCTAGGGTGGATTTATTATTATTTTAAGTTCGATATAAAGCCATTTGTCGGGTTTTTCTATGTATTTGGGGTTTTTCCATTATAAACCCAAATACAAAGGAAATGGAAACTTGCGACTTACGATAGCAATATAACAACGGACCTGATGGATTAAGGTCAGAATTTATAATTCTTGAAGTCCAGATTGGCGAATTTTTCACTGTTTTTAGTGTATTTCTTTGTGTAAACAGAGAATTGAATTTTTGGGGATTTCATTCACACCAGTGGTCCTTTCCATCAAAAAATAGGTGGACACCATACCTGAAGGCGTTTTACAATGATTGTTTAACATGCATAGGGGATTTGAATGAACAAAGGCTGGGAGCCAGAGAGCCCGAAAGGGGAAACAAACCGACAAGCGTCAATAAGCTTAAAAGCCACTCAATGTCAGAGACAGAGGGGCAGTTTCTAAAGTAGAGGAAAATCAGAGAGCGAGAGCTAGAGCGATGAGCCAGAGCCAAGAGCTAGAGCCAAAGCTGAGAGCCAGAGCTAGAAAGATTGAGGGCTTTAGAGCCAGGGATAAGATGGTGTTTAAGCCTATTGCGTTCTGTGTAAACCAGTGGAGTTGAGCATGGAGCTTGTAAAAGGACTTATACCAGAATCCCAGAGAGCCTAATTGAGTTGACTAGAGCTCAAGGAGATGTAGCCCAAGAGTTTTGGGTGAAATCCATATTACATTGTTGTTCTGTGTGTTTGCTTTATTGCTGCATTGTTCCACTGTTATATGTTTTATATTAGTTTAAGCAAATCAACTTACAACACATAAATTTTTTAAAAACAAATAAAAGCATACACCTCTAAAGAAGCACATTATTAATTCCGCATTGGTTAATTAATGAATCTTGGGAATATTTAAGCTTTGGATGTGAGAGAATTTCTTGGAAGTTCATAAGAAGCCTTTAGTGACCCATTTTTAGATCAGGTGGTATCATAGCTTGAGATTGATTAACCCCACCTTCAAAGAAGGTTATATCATAATGCTTGATTGTCATAGGAAAGATTGCTTGTCTAAAAGCTGTTTAAACAGTCAGAGGTTGATTGTATGCTTATTTCCAGACTGACTATTGTTTGAGTTTGCAGAGGTGAAGGGAAAGCTAATGATAGCTCAGTGCAAGAAGGACAAGAAGGAAGAAGGGCTGAAGGCATTCTTCTATCCCAAAGGACCTCAAGGCAACCCTTGAAGCACAAGAGGTTTGTTGCAAAAGGTTTCTAAATAAGCTCTTTATTAATCTTGTTTGAAGTTCTTTTGTTCATTGTCATAATGACAACTTTTGCAAGTGAGTCCTCAAATTCTTCTCTCTTCACAAGAATATTTGATGACGACATAAAGCAATACTTGTTCATCATGATGGATATGGTGAGAGAAATGTATGAGGATGGAAGGAAGAGCAGCCTACTTAGAGAGTAGTTGAATTCCGTGGAGGAAGAGAAGCAGTTGCTTTCTGACAAATTGCAGGAAATGGAAAAGCAACTTCATATTGCAAATATGAACCTGAAAAGGATGCATGAGTTGGAGTCACAACTCTTTGTTGCCAAGGAAGCCTTAGTCAAGTATCAAGTTGAAGAAGAGGTAAATAGTTCCTTTTTGTCTTCAAATTCTTCTAAGAATGCTTATATTGGTTCCTTTGAAAAACATACTAAAGGCATAGGCTCCAAGCTAATGTCCAAGATGGGCCATGATGGAAAAGGCTTGGGTAAACGTGCAAAAGGTATTGTTGAGCCAATAATAGTTGAGGAAAGGCCTAAGTATTTGGGTCTTGGTTATGGAACGTCTTATGGAGAAAGTTCCAAAGCTGCCATGAAGGCCATTGAAACAACTCCAAGAAGGAGTTCCATTGTAGGTCTTCTACCTCAAGAGTGTGAAGATTGTATTCAGGAGGAATGAAATGGCTCGAAACATCACTTTTAGGATGCAGGTGTTCAGAAGCACACACTTGGACCAAAGAGTTGTGGAAACTCTGAATCCAACAATGCTTCCACAAAAGATGAAGAAATTGGAAAGAAAAGATGGCATAAATGGAAAGTAAGATTCCATGAATGATGTGTCTCAAAATGATTCACATGTTGATGCTGATGTGTAGCCAAAGGAAGGACCTTTGAAATGATTAGAGTTCTTATCCAATTAAGATTGCATGTCTATTGATGCATCTATTTGCATTTCTTTGTTAATGGAATGCAAGTTGCAATATTTTACCAAGAAGGTGAATGGAGAAGTTGAGTAGGAGACTCACTTTGTTGCTGCAACATTATATTTCATTTCAGCTTCAAAATTATAGTGTGCTTAAGTGAAAGTTGAAGGATGAAATGCATGCATGAGCATGACATGCATGTACATAGGGATGTTGATGTTTTCCTTGTATTTGAACATGTATGTGTATTTAACTTGAAGGGATGATTGCTTTAAACATGTATGTAATATTGACTTGAGAAAAGTTAATTTGGTCACCAAGATGGAGATAATGATGAAGTGTTTCATCTTTTAAAAGAGTCCTAATGGTCTTTTTCTACATGCTTGACTTGAACGGTGATTTGTTCTAAAGGCATGTTTTGTGGGCTTGTTATCTAGTCCATCATTTGTATGTAGATGTAAGACATGGAGGTGTTCGTAAGATGTGAAAATATGTTTCTTTTGTCAAATAAGGAGTTTAGGCCATCTAGTTGTTTTTTGTGTTTCTGTTGTTGTTATCATTTGTTGTTGACAACTTTTCAAACAGGTACAAATGAAAGTTTTTATGAAGCAAATGTACTTCACATTTTTTTGAACCGCCTTCGATCAATGATCAAGGAATAGAAGTTCAAACTACCTTCTGTGACCTTCTCAATAGGAGTTCTGCATGAAGTCAAGGAGGAAAGTAGTTCTTCCGAGGAGGACTAACACATCCAGGAGGGAGAGTGGTCAAAGGCTTTGGTTCAGAGGCACTATGCAAGGCAAGTGTATGGAGGTTGAAAGAAGAGGGTGTTGTTACTCTCACTTACTATTCAGACCAGTATATAAGTTTTTTGGAGACCAAAAGTTCTTTTAGTGGGAATGCATGATCCAAAATGGATTTTGGATAGACTTCTATGTCTGAATCTTCTTCACAGAGTAAAATGAAAGTCCAAGGATGCTCCTGGAAATAGTCCCATTGGAGAGATCTTTTCATTCTAAATCTACTGCAATTTGAATGGGATAAAATGGACCTCGGATGCAAAAGTTATCACAGAAAGAAGTCACCCTTTTTCCTTTGAAAAGGAGGCAAAATCTTCAAAAAATGGCATAAAAGGCATTATAAAAGAAATCACATTAGAAGGGTCGAGAGGACGACTTAAGGCGGAGGTGGAGGAGAACCCTGATCACTAATCTTCGACATATCGGGCCAGAGGCATGCATGAATGTGATATCGGGACCCCAGGCCAATGTGACATGTGATTGTTGATATCGATGTCGATGGATTGGGCCAGCACAATCCATAGTCAATGGAAAGAACCCTCGGGCCATTCCAAATGCGATATATCGATTGCAATTTGCGATTGGGGCCGATAGTGACATGCGATCTCAGCCATCGGATCGGGGAAGGAATGGATAGCCAGGATTTAATCAGTGATTGGTGATTGACAATCCCCCATGACATCGCTGATGTGATAAGTGACATATGATGCGATCTCATCCATTCGATCTAGGATCATATCGACGGTCCAAATTTAATTGGTGATCGGCGATCCCCAATGTAGATAAAAATGCGAACTCGATAAGAATTATGGACGTGATTTCATAAATTTTGAAATCTGGATTTTCGGATTTTCTATGTATTAACACATTTCCGCTATAAAACCGAAATACAAAGGAAATGCACCCAAATCGATAAAATCCGGACTCGAAAGATTTATAAACGTAACCTTATATTATTTAAGTTCTATAATGAGCGAGATTTCAGGCAGGCCTCAGGTGGTAAGTGGTATTGGACAAGCTCTGCTTGATCCCATACACTGGCCGACATGTGGCTTGGCATTGGAGAGAGAAAACCGCCTTTCCAGGTGGGTAATACCTGTACACATAAGCTGCCCAAAATGAATACTAACCGTTGGATCAAAGATCTTGCATATCAATGGTGGGCTTACGATAGCGACCAAAGGTGGACCCGATGGGGATTTTATGGCGGATCTAATATTATTTGAAGTATGATATAAAGCCATTTGTTAGGTTTTTCTATGTAAATGGGTTTTTCCATTATAAACAAAAATACAAAGGAAACCGCGACTTGCGACTTATGATAGTAATATAACAATGGACTCGATGGATTATGGGTCAGACTTGATAATTTTTGAAGTCCAACTTGGCGGATTTTTCACTGTTTTTAGTGTATTTCTCTGTGTAAACAGAGAATCGACTTTTTGGGATTTCAACTACGCCACTGCTCCTTTCCATCTAAAAACAGGTGGCCACCATACCTGAAGGCGTTTTACAATGATTGCTTAATGCGCAAAGGGGATTTGAATAGATAGAGGCTGGGAGCTAGAGAGCCCAAAGGGGAAACAAACAAATAAGCGTTGATAAAATTAAAAGCCACTCATTGTCAGAGATAGAGGGGCAGTTGCTAAAATAGAGAAAAAGTAGAGAGCCAGAGCTAGAGCCATGAGCCAGAGGTAGAGCTGACCTCCCAACTTTAGTCGATTCTAAATCCCTAACTAATAAACAACAACTCGGCCCTATCCCTAGTCAAGAGTTATAATTTTTTTTTATATTCCAACCCGACCTCTTGAAATTATAGAATATGTTGGTTGTTTTGTTGAATATTTAATAAAAGTGAGTTTTTAAAGGCTTTCCTTTGATTTTATTTAAAAATGAATTGCATATACTTGTGATTTGGAGGAAACTAGTTAAGAGGGGTCATTGGAAAGGCTAAATCGATATCAATTGTGGTATCAAAGCATATTTTTTTAATTAAAAAGGATAATGGCAGATCACTGAGGAACAATTCAAGGAGTAGGTCGAGGGAGACCTGTAGAAAATGTGGCTTTGCAAGTTGCTATAAGAATACTTTGAGAGAGAATAACAACTATGGAGACTACTCAAAGGAGAGATACTAACACGAGTGATGTTAGTGACGAGGAGAATATTCTAGTGATGAAGGGATGGAAGAATTAGAAGATGTAAGGATGATGAAGATGTTTGCTAAGATAACTTCCAGGCCAAAATGGAGATTCCACCATATGAAGGTAAGTTATGGATTGGATAAACAATCTTGACAAATATTTTGATTATGAAGATGTTGAAGGAGATAAGTGAGTTAAGTATGGAGTAACCAAACTAAAATTCCACTTTGCAATCTAGTGGGATGAGTACAAGTTGAGAAGAAGAGGAAAGGAAAAACTAAAATCAAGGACTGGGACATGATGGTAGAAAAACTCAAAGGTAAATTTTTACCCAAAAAATATCAAATTAATCTTTTTATACAGATTAAAAATCTAGACAAAATTTCATGTGAGTTAAAGAATATATAGAGGATTTTAAAAATTGAACATCAGAGTTGGTCATGTAGAAGATGACACTGAGAAAGTTGCTAGATATATCAATGGCTTGATATTTGATATTTGAGATGAAATTGGCTTATTATTTTTAAAGAATATTGAAGATGCATATCAAGTTGCCTTAAAGGAAAAATAAAAGCTTGCTAGAAAACAATTTCCGAGAAGGGAAGGAAGGAGTCTTACAAGAGGCAAAGGACAACCAATTGGAAGATGAAAAATTTAGTTTGCAGAAAGAGAATATGAAGGAAGTTCCAACAGTTAATCATCAAGAGGAGGTGATTCGAGAGGGGTAATATCATTGTCCAGAGGTAGAGGTATAGGAAGAGACTGTCATCGTAGATGTTTTAGATGTGGGAAACTCAGGCATATGTCATAGGATTGTCTTGAGAATGCAACAACGGGCCAACGAGGTTGTCAAGTTACCGAAACAATGGAAGAAAACGAAAATCCAATTAATGTTATTAAAGAGGTTCATGAAGCCAAAGAATCTTTATTAATGAAAATATTTTTGATCAAAGTTGAAAAGGAAGTTAAAGAACCAACTCAAAGAAGAAGTTTATTTTGAACCATGTGTAAGTCAAAGGGTAAGTGTCGTAAACTTGTTATTGATAGCGGAAGTACTGATACTTTGGTTTTGGTGGAAATGGTAGAGAAGTTAAATTTAAAAAGAACTACACATCCTCATCCTTATAAAGTATATTGGATACAAGAAGGACACCAAGTGTTGGTTAATTAGCAGTGTAAAAAAGATTTTCACATTGATAAATATAAGGATGAATTTATTTGTGACATAATGTCAATGGACACTTGCCATGTGTTATTGGGGAGGATGTGGAAATATGACTAGAAGGCCATACATGATGGCCTAAGAAATATTTATACTTTTGAAAAGGCTCGGAAAAAGCATGTTTTTTTACCTTTACCAAATGAAGAAATCAAAGAAGAAACAAGTCTCATTATGTTTCTTATAAGTGGAAAGGAGCTGTTGCGAAAAGACAAAAAAGAATAATTGCACATTAATTTAGTTGTGAAACAATATGTAATTATTACTAGCATAGATTTAAATGATTTGTGAGAGGAAATTAGAAACATGTTAGATCAATTTGCTGATATTATTGTGTACAAGATAACAAGAATTTTACCTCATGTTAGAAGTATTAGACATCATCTTGATTTAATTACAGGATCTAATTTTCCAAATAAAGCTTCTTATTGAAAGACACCACAAGAAAATGAAGAAGTAAAAGGACAAGTTTAATCATTATTGGAAAATGGTCTGATTAAAGAAAAATTGAGCCCCTATGCTGTGCTGATAGTATTGAGCGAATAAAATATGGAGGCTAGAGAATGTATACAGGTTCTAGGGAAGTCAATAAAATTACCATTAGGTATCTATTTGCACTCCCATTAATTGATGATTTAATTGACTATTTAAGTGAAGAAAAATTATTTTCAAAAAGGTATTTAAAATGTGGATATCATCAAATTTATATTAGGGAGGGAGACGAGTGGAAAACTGCATTTAAAACAAATCATGGGTTGTATGAATGTATTGTGATGCACTTTGGCTTAACCAATGCACCCAAAACTTTCATGAGGTTAATGAACAAAGTTTTAAAATAATTTATAGGAGAATTTGTTATTGTTTATTTGGATGATATTTTAGTGTACAACAAAACCAGGAAAGAGCACTTACAACATTTAAAATAAGTTTTTGGGCACGTTGCAAAAATAAAATTTGTTGATAAATTTAAAGAAGTAAAATTGTATCATGCTGTTATACAAGAGTCTCATGCAAGGCCATTGCGGATTTCTCCTCCTCCATGCAGGTATTAACTCCACCTCATGTGTTGTCTCGACATTCATTCCCTCTGTGCACGATGATCTCCCTCATGCGATCTGTGGTTAAATTCAGAGCCTGGAAAGTTGTTCAATTTAGTTTGGTAGTCTGGGCAATGAATTTGGGTTGGACAGAGAGTGAAGGTGTCTGGGTCTGGGTTTATGGCGCCTCACTAGGGTTTTGACCTTGGGTGAGGAGTGTAGATGATGATTGCAATTTTTAGTTGTGGGTTGGGATATGTCTCCTGGTTTTCCCCTGAGATCTAAACACCCATAAAGTCGTGGTTTGGTGTAGTTTCCACGCTTTCACTGGCTATGTGCCCTCTTTGCACTTGCGACAACTTTTGGTTCCACTCCCATCAGCGATGACTCCTTTTGGTCTTCACAAGTGCGTGGGTAACATTATGGTCTCTAGTAAATTTTTCTATTGGATTGGGTTTCCCCTCTGGTCCGAAGTCAACCATATTCCATTTTTCTGTAATTGAGGTTGTGTTTTCTATTTGCTTCAGGCTTTAGGATTATATACGGGGGCTTCTCCACTTCGCTATCTGGTTTGGGTAATCTCTCACTCGTCTTACCCCTCTGGTTGTGGTATCGGTAGGGTAGCTCATATTTTTTTCAGGCATTAGGCTCGTGGTACTGGTCAAAGTTGTGTATTTTGCAGGTTAAGTAAAGGTCTCTCTGAGGGCTCTCCTTGTAGTGACCTGTCAAACACTATTACGTTCAACATGCAATGCCACCGGGGTCGTCCTTGCCCTTGGAGGGACTAGCATTCCCAGGTTGGGCGTCCCAAGGTTGTGGTCTATCTTGCTAATAGACAATATAGTCAAAATGCAATTCTGGAGTCGTTGGACAACAATCTCTTGCACAGTCATTGCTACACAAATGACCACCTCCGCAACTTGGAAGCACGGGTGGAACATATTGACTTCCATATTCATGAGCGTGTTGGTTACTTTGAAACTCCCCCTGTGATGCCCACTCATCCCCCTCCTTGATATGCTTTTGTTAGTTTAGGTCTCTTTTTGTGTTACTCCTAGTATGCTATGACGACAGTGCCCTCTGGAAATAATGTGTGTAAATTGTCTTTCCTGGTATTCTCTAGCTCCAATCTCAAAAAGTTTGATCGGAATGAGAGAGTGGGGATTGTTGAGATCATTTTTGTATGCTATCTTAAAAATTTCTCTATTTTGAAAAGTCCTTTGGTTTGGCTAGAAATAAAAGGAAACAAAGGAAGCCAACTCACTCTAATTTCTCTAATTTGAAAAGTCTCTTGTTTCCTTTTATTTCTAGACCAACCCACTTTACATGTGAGAACATTTAATTTTCGAAAAAATAATCACACATAAGTCTCGTTTTTTTTCCTAACCCAAGCCACTTTTCTACCTTCCATTTCAAGACATTTAATTTTTGAAAAAACTAATCACACATAAGTATCTTGTTTCCTTTTATTTCTAGCCTAACCCACTTTGCCACATTCCTTTTGAGGACATTTAATTTTCAAAAAAACTAAACACATATAAACATAAAAATATAAACAAAATAGTTGAGAACCAACATTAGAAAATAAATATAAACAATATAGTTCAGAACCAACGTTAGAAAATCCTCCCCCTTTCTCCCATGGTTAAATCCTCCCCCTTCCTCCCATGGTTAGAACAGCATGCTTCTCCTTCCCATGGAAATTATATTTAAAAATCCTCCTTCCCTTCTCTCTGGAATTATATTTAAAAGGGATTCCATTCTTAATCCACCTTTAACTAGCTGCAAAAAAAACTAATCCTCCTTCCCTTCTCTTGGAATTATATTTAAAAGGGATTCCATTATGAGATCCACCTTAAACTAGCTGCAAAAAACTAATCCTCCTTCCCTTCTCTCGGAATTATATTTAAAAGGGATTCCATTCTGAGATCCACCTTAAACTAGCTGCAAAAAAAACTCAGGAAGTGATAAAAAGTTGTTACCTTGCCTATGATATAAATTGATGAATATGAAGAAGTAATTACATACTAAAAATCTGTCCAATAGGATGCACTCCTGAACTCTATTATTAGTGTATCATAAGATTGAGGTTACTCGTACAATAAGATTTTATTAAGATTATATTTTCCACCTAAAGGTATCTAGGAAAAACAACAAGCATATTCTATTCCAAAAGTTCTCCTGGTCATAATATGGCTACTAAATGGTTAGAATGTGAAACTCCATGTTCAATTCTTGATTATGAATAAACAAAGCCAAAAATTCGTATGGCCCTAAAGGTTTAGAATGTGAAACTCTATGTTCAATTCATTATAGTCAATCTTGATATTAAGAAGATTTTTTCCTTTTATATTTCAGTACCAGCTTATTTTATATTTCAATACCAGCCTATTATATAATATTATATACCATATTATATTATATTATTTATATAAATAAAGCTTATTATATGATATTTATATACCATATTATATTATATAAATAAATTGAAAATATGTAAATGGAAGTTTTTGTGAGTAAAAATATTTAGATAACTATTTTACAGATTCATCGTATCAATCCAAAAGACGATTATATTGAAAATAATGGTTTTTTTTTCAAATATAATTTACAAAATTGTAGGCGAAATAACCAGCTAGTTTGGCATACGAACTAATACATTTGAACATATGCGTGCTGTCGGAGGCAATATACATGTTGATTATTTTAAGTGATTGATACTCAACCGGGAAATAATCGATAATACTCAAGCTGGAAACGAAGAATTATGCCTGTAGATTACTTTTAACAGATTGATTACTTGTAGGAGACGGGCAGAAAGGCTTAACTCGTTACTATTGAGAGAGCCGAACAAGAATGGAGGAAATATCCCTTCGAGCAGTTATGTAAAACCAGAGCACCTGACTATCATTTAATGGCTATCATACCTAATCCTGCAGTGAGTTCCTCCACCCTTTCTCTTTGACATCAGGCATGGATGATAAGAAATGAGGAGAATTCTGAGGAGAATTCTCCTCACAGTTCTTTATCACAGTTCTTTGTTTTTAAAGCATGGTGATAAGAAATGAGGAGAATTCCGAGGATTCCACGAGACATTTCCTAATATAAAATAAATTTAGTGTCACATCTTTAACAAATACAAATTTGATTTTTCTGCATACTTGATACATTAAAAATTAACATAAATATTTCAATCGGCCTCGTAAATATTATGATAATATTAATGATTTTAATTTTACCTATACCAATATCTGAACTTAATATTTATAAACTATAAATTGAACTAACAAACTGGATATTACATTAATATTAATGTTTTTAATTCTAACAATATTTGAACATAACATTTATTAATGGAATGAACAAAAGCTGAGTGCTCTAGATCATGATAACCAAAAAGTAGCATCTTATTTAATGCTAGAAAAAGTATAAATCATCCCTGAAATATAAAATCAATGTGGCACCAAATGCACTAATATTAGGTACAACTAATTAATCTAATCTTGTGCGGTAAACATTAAATTTCTGGATTCATCCCATTCACCATATTTACCATTGGGCTTTTCTAACCAGCACAGCAACTATAGTTATTTTTCAGGATGAAAAAGATACGAAAAACTGAACTACCTTATTAATGGCCGCAGAAATTTAAAATCTGAGATAATGTAATCTTGTATTTGCACAGTTCATTGGCATGCAAAAGGCATGGATGTGCTTACATGTTGAAAGAAAGAGACTGATCATAAGAGAATGTTGTCTCGTTTTACATGTCACATAGATCCGTTTCCTGCTAATGCTAACCGTGGTAATCAGACTCTATCGATATAGTATTTTGAATTATTCTGGATCCTTTGACAGAGATTAAGAGGTCACAGCATATTAATATACTTTTAACAGCTAAGATTACTTACTGGATCTACACCAAACTCGTTGCAATAGTTGGTATAATAATTGACACGTTCATCAACTGCGTCGGAGTCTCCACCATTGCATTCATCCCCACTGATTGCTTTGATGGTTGCCCTGAATCCTTGTCCAGATGTAATAGCAGAGTGGCAATTACTATGCTTCATCCAAAACCAGACAGCAGTCTTCCACGAGATTGAGCCATTCTGGGCTACAATTTCAGGGTGATTCA
The DNA here is from genome assembly GCA_000404065.3 of Pinus taeda. Lineage (NCBI taxonomy): Eukaryota > Viridiplantae > Streptophyta > Pinopsida > Pinales > Pinaceae > Pinus > Pinus taeda. The sequence continues at coordinate 45,162 of APFE030622784.1, forward strand.
GGCCATCAAAGCCCAGGTAATCACCAGCTGCATCATAATTATAATTCCTGCAGAAAAGAACTCTCAGTCAAACAGCATGAAACAGTCTCCCAGGAGAAAACTCAGGAGAAATCCAATTCAAATTTAATAGATAGAGCCCAAAAAAATTATAATTCAATTTAATAGATAAATAAATTCATTTTTTAGGATACTGGCTTTTCCTATAGACAAAGCTTACAGGATTTTTGAAGTGTATAATTTTTTACACAAGTACCAAGTTTCTGAAAACCAAATTTTTACGCATAACCGTTTTCCAGAGCGAAAAAAGCATAATTATATTATATAGGATATATAATGAATCATATAGTACATTGACAGAAAGTTCTTCATAACCGTTGGTTAGTGAAAACCAGAGACTCGAAAATAAAACTAGTAGACCTACATCCCATTAGAAGCATTCATACCATGTGAGTTGCAAGGGGCCACGCCCGTAGTACTTCTTTCCCGCCACACACTGGTATTTCTTGTTGGTGGAATCGCAGTAGTCAGACTTCTCCATTTGCTCAACGTAGCACAGTCCTGCCAATTTCATAGTTATATGTGTCACATGGATAAACAACCGATTTCTAATATTTATAAATTCTGAAATGAAATCATAAAAAATAAAATAAATATATAAATATATATATATTAAGAACAAATTTATAGAAACAGGAAGGATGCATGTGAGATGTACTGGAAGTCTGGTGAGCAATATTGGCGAAGAAAGCAGCGATTTCTCTCTTGTGGTCAACGTCGGCGCCTGTTGTGCCAAAGCCAGAGAATGCAGTGGCTGCGTCCATGAAGTTATTGTATGTATAGAAGGTCTTTCCTGCGCAACTATCAGAAGCACCAGACAAAATTTCATTGAAGAAATCTTGGGTGGCAAAATCCCCAACATCTCCTCGGCAGATGGAAACAACATCGAAGGCAAGAACGAGCAATAGAATAATAACGCTCGGTGTCATAACACGGAGGTAATTTCTCATATTGGCTAATGTCTATCACTACTGTCACTAGCACAGAGTGTGTACTTTGCTCTGTAGAAAGAAGAGTGTGTTTGTTTATATATCCAGAAAGACCTGGGAGTATGTCTTTGTATCGATTTGAATTTAACTCTGCCGTGACGTTTGAGAAATATATTTTGTTGAGCTAACCTTGGTTAAGAGGAACACGTGGCCACATCAATATTAATATGTTACGCCTATTCTCGACACTATAACTTGTGAGATGAGCCACTTCAGCTGGTAATCTTCACAATCTCAACTACCGATGGTTCTAGCTTTGTCAAGCTCCCAAACAATGCATTCATCATACACTGAGCTGAAGATTCAATTACATATTGAGATGATGGTCATGGAAGAAGAGGTTCATTCGTGGATTATTTAGTTTTCTTTTGCTCTCTGCCAAATGGAGCATCTAAGACAAGGTATCGATTGTTGGGAGTAGCCTATGTATATAGTTATAATTATGTATATATATTTAACATATAAGATTGTGTATATACATCTTTTTATATCCAGTTCCAACGGTAGATTACTTTGGTTACCAATTGGTAATAATGGATAGATTTTCCAAAACAATTTTTTTGGATAGTGGTATAATATACCATAATGAGTGCACTTATGCTTGTGTAGTGTATTTGCGCTGTTAAATTGTAAAACTTTTGTGCATGTAGCACCTCTTTTTTATTTGCCTTACACATACACCTTTATTTAAAATTTCACTTGGCCTTAGTGTGTGACACTCTTACTTAAATTGTCCTTAAGCCGGTATCATTTACTTTTGTAAAGTAGATGAAATTGATGGAATCATTATGAGTAACTATTTTACCAAACTTCGGAACTTAGCATTGAATTCATTTAATGAATCAAGCAACACTTTCGGGTGTTGAATTCATTTAATGAATCAAGCAACACTTTCGGGTGTTGAATTCATTTAATGAATCAAGCAACACTTTCGGGTGTTGAATTCATTTAATGAATCAAGCAACACTTTCGGGTGATTTCCTAAGTTGTTAACCTCTATTGTTGAGGAAAATAGGTTTCATTTATTTTTCTGGCTCAATTGTCTTAGAGCTTAGAATATTGTCACTTAGCCTATTACTTTGACACTTTGACACTAACACAATGCTAGAGTGTTTGTTTCTCAACCCGAGTACGATATGGCATGTTAGGGTACATATCTTGGCATGGAATCCTTGAATATTTTTTAAGGCCTACAAATGACTACCTCTTGTCATTGATTTGTGCTTCCCATGCATATTCCCCTAGCGTGTGCACTTTGGGAGAATTTTGTAGGTGAGCCAAAAGTCCAAATCTGTGGTTGACCAAGTGGACAAATCCGTTTGTGTGGGCCTTGGATACTATAGGGTTTTCTCAACTTTTTCAATTTTTTTGCTCAAGCTCTAATTGTGCCAAGGTAGGAATATACTTTACATTCTCCTCAAGATGTCTATTTTGTTTCCTTGGTTTCATAATAGTCTCTTAGATCTATAGAATTTTCTTTGGGTGGGCATCTTGGTTTGGACTTCCTTGGAGCTTGAGATATCAACATAGACCTCCTCCATTACATTGGCAAGCAATGCATGTGTATCAACCTAGTGGTGATGGTGTTGTTGTAGTTCAATGTATGAGTGAGCGATGGTCTTATTATTGATGGTAAGCTCCTTGAGTATTGACACAGGAAAACCTGCGAATATCCATAGCATGCATATGAAATGCAAAATCTGTTTTGCCCCAGGAATTTCAGCTCCCTGCAGAGTCTAATCTTCGTTACTTAAGGTTTAAGGCCCTTAATTGAATCTCATCCAAAAACAATTTGTTAATTAACCTAGTGTGTCCCTTAGTCAATCCTTTCATCGGGACTCTATACACCCTCTTCATTAAACCTTCGTTAATCCTTAATGCACTGCACATATAACCAATCCCACACTTTAACCTTGGTTATATTTGAATTATCCCATAGAACCTTTAATCACTTTATTTCTATTATAATTATTTTATAATAGAAATATTCCACAAACATACGTAAATCTTACCTTTTCACATTTCCTCGGCCTTTGCACATTTATTAATGCATACCTTTATCACAATCGCGGGATTCAAAGACTCTTAAGAACTTGGAATTTGGGACTACCGATTTGCGATATCCAATTTCCCTCTCCATTGTTGATTTCGTCCACTAGATCAATGGTTGTCGCAATATCGCATCCCACAGACCTATGACTCCATTTCCTCTTGCATGCGATATGCGATAACACAACCGGTGTTCAAATAACATAAACGTGCACCTATAACCCTCTCGGGTCTGGCTTCAATCTCCACTTTCAATCTTACCTTCAATCCGATGACGGATATTTCCCCGATCAATAGAGTTTCTCGGTGATCTTACACTATAGATCAAAGCTCATTCAATCTGACAGTCTGGAGTGATATCGCAACGGAAACTTGAACGACATTTAACTGCCTCACGAAGTTGATACGAATTATAAGTCCTTGGTCTATAAAAAGTTCAGGTCCATTTAGAGATTATCATCCGATCATCTTATTGACCGTTATCTGTTAGATAACATAATTAGTCAAATCCTACGATCTGCGACCCTTCCACTGGTATAAGGACTATCAAGCTCTCAAACCCCATAGTTGACTATGACATAAGCACCTAAATTTTGTGATCAGCGGCTAATAACAATTGCAGGCCTTTAACTGCGATCAAGGCATCATGTACTTTCTACCCTTGTTGTGGTTACTAATCACCTCTTTACTTTGCTTTTATGTCGTTCTTCAGTGTTCTTTTGTGGTTTCGGCTTTCTCTAGGGTTTTGGTCTTTAGCTCTTTTGCATCACAACTTCCTCCTTAAATTAGCTCCACTTGCGACTTTATGCTTTCTCTTGTACTGTCGGTGTGTGTAAAGCCATAACACCTCTCAATCACTCTTCTCTGTATTCTACCTCTGATTCTGCACCTGCAACCTAAGTTATGCAGAATAAGTCAAAATCATACATGATCTATATCTTAATTACTCAATACACACACATGAACTCCAAATTGAGTTGTTTTTATTAATAAGCAAGTATTTACACAAGAGTCTTTCTCTCTGACCGGATTTTCTAATTAGTGACTTCTGTTTTCCTACCTGCCCGTAGGCTTACAGACAAACCATCTTTCCTAACTCTCTAACTATTGACTGACTAACTTGCTCTCAACCTTTTAGGCTTACCATTATACAAAAAGGTTCTATTGAACTAATTCTAGTTCAGATCCTTAATTTGCTGAACGAACTCCTGAAAATCTTCTAAATCCACTTTTAACTCCTACTTATCCCTAAGAATCCTCTCTAGTTCCTCGAATCATGAGACCTATAAGAGTTACAATTGATATCCAACTCTCTCATCATCATTAGTCACTCATGTTCTCCTACACTTAAGACCATTTACAAATACCCTCACTCTTATCTAATTAATTCTTACTTTAACTACTCAAACCATTAATAATTACATACATAGGAATCCAACTTCCTTGAAAACACAAGACCCGATGTGTCTACTAAAATATAATGATATTGTTGAGTTGAATGCTCCTACATCAGACTCTCAAGGTTGAAATTAATTATGATCTCCTAATCATGTGCTTCTGATCTATGTCCTCCTTGATCCCATATTTTGTTCTGTATTCTGTCCTTGGTTACTGCTGTTGTTTGTTGTTGCTCTCTAGGTCTCCATAATTTATGTTGCATTGCCCCACTAGCTCTGCTCTCATAGTCTGTTGATGTCTTTTTCTTATTGCTACTTTGCATTCTTTCTGTTGTCTTCTACCATTGAGAATCTTTTCTCATCAAATCTATCATCATTTCAATTTCTATGTCCAACTCACTTCTTTGTTGGACTCTTTCCTCTTCCTCTCTTGCATATCCTTTGCAATCTTCATTAGGTTCTTTCTTCCCTACTGGTGCTTTTAGCCATTTCTCCAGTAGCTCCAATTTTGTCTCCCATTCACTGATCCATTGATGAGAGTTTATTCCTTCTTCTTTATTGGCCGCCTCAACAGTTTCCCTAGTTATCTCCACAATGCCTATCATCATGATGGAATGATGATCCTTTACTATGTTTTCAGCTACCATAGTCCCTTCTTTAAAATTTCCTTTAATTTTCTGTTGGTTACCTTCACTTTGTAGTTGCTAGTTCCTTACTACCACCCTTACATCCTTACCCTCTTGTTTATTATGAACTTCTATTTCATTTCCAAATAATTTTTGTTCAATTTCTTCGATAAAAACATCACACTCATTCATTCTATGCCTTGTTCCTACAAGGAAACTATTGGTTTGTGAACCAAAACACTGTTATGTCTCCGTGTCTTTTAAAGACCCTCTGCTACTGTTAAGTACTGTTGTAACCACCTCTTGCCTATTTCCATGTTCTCCTAGAAAATTCTCCAGCAATTCAATTTCCTCCTTACATTTAGCAATTGTCTTATCACAATGCTCTTCATTTCCATCTTCATCCTTTACGCGGTCACTATTTACCAATGATTTAATTAGACTGCCTTCCATAGACAATTCTATCTCATTCATCTCCACATAAATAAGTTCCTGTTCAACACTTATAATCCCTATATTCACACAACAATTGTCAGTTTGAAAAATGCACGACTCAATAGCTTCAACTAATGTTTCACATATCAATTTTTAAGACTGATCTTCATCTCCTTCTTCCACAAGGAATTGTCCTTGTTTCGTAATAGTTCCAAATATCAATCCATCAATAATTTCTTTCTGCTGCAATAATTCAATATTTTCCTCATTCAAGAGTAATTCTTCATCATAATTTGCTCTAGAATACATCCTCTAAAAGGTACTCTTCATCCTCTAGAAGTACATCAATATTCTAATCCAAGTTCTCCTCTGAACTTTGGTAATTTTGATCAAGTTTCATGATAGTTTCATAAGGCTGCCAATCCTCTGCAAAACCTGCACTCACAAAACAATCATTATAATTAAAAACATAAGACCTAAATGTCTATTCTTCCTTTGGCAACACTTCACGATGTTGCTCTGAACTATCCCAATAGTTCACTGATCTCCATTCTTCATCTTCATTGAGAATTTCACCCTGTTCTGGTTTACAAATGGAAACTTCCATTTCCAACTCAACTTCTCTGAGTTTTCCCATCAGCCACTTTACTTGCCTTTGTTGTATCCTTCTCTGTAGCTTATGCCACTCTACTAGTTTTTGCTTTAATACCCAACCCACTCTCTAGCTTTCCTCAAGTATCATCATTAACAAATTGAGTTTTTCTTTCATCTCAATAATTTCCTTGTTAATTACCTCTTGACTTATCCTCTTGCCATTTGCCTTGGCATCCTCCTTCTTCATTTTTCTTCTACTGTGGTCTTCCTCAGAACCTATGTTATGACTATCAATAGTTATTTCCTCCTCCATCTCTATGAATTCCTCACTAACTCCCTATGAGCTGCATTAAAGCCTCTACAACAACAAGTCCTCCTTGCTGCCTCTTACCTCACCGAGCTTTTCCCTGTGCTTGGTCTTTTGGCAAGCCCTTGGTTCTCTATCTCTAGAACCTATTTTGAGAATTTCTCTCTGCTCCTTCTAGGCTTCAACTCATCTGCATATTCTAAGAACACAATTTTCCTCTTGTATTTCAAACACAAAAGAAATACTAGGTTCTGCCACTCTCTCTCAGAAACCTTTACTGGCTTCCTTCATCACTGCTCTTTAGGCTATGATCTTCTTGCTTAGATGCTTCACTAATTACTGTTACCTACATATCAATGCTATTCAAACCAAAGATCATTCCCAAGCTTTCAAAAGCTTGCTTCTCAACTTCCTTCTGAGAACACTCTTATCCTCTCTGTCCAACCTTCAGTTGGATTCTTCAAGTTCATTGCCACTTTTCATTCGCTTTGTTCTTTAGAACACATACAACTTTCCTTGTCTATTTTCTTTTATCAATATTTACTCTATCTTAAACCTGCAAAACTCAAACCAGAGTTAAATAAAACAATACCTGCATGGCTTCACAAGGAGTCTCCATCCATTCTTCACATTTGAGTGAACCTCCACTTTCCTCAAGAAAACAAACATTACTATGCTTTCCTTATGCTTTTGCAATATCTTCTTAATAATATCACTTACTCACATCTTATGTCATGTATTCTACTTATCAGATTCAAATAACTTGATCTTCTCTTTCTTTTGCAATCACACTTGTATTCTGCACAATTCTGCTTTAACTAAAAAGAGCTTTAACTAGCTCTAATACCACTTTAACATAGGAAAAACTACGAATACCCACAATATGCATATGAAATGCGAAATATGTTTTTCTCCAGGAATTCAACTCCCTGCCGAGTCTAATCATCATTACTTAAGGTTTAAGGCCCTTAATTGAATCTCATCCGGAAACGATTTGTTAATTAACCCAATCTGTCCCTTAGTCAGTCGTTTCATCGGGACACTATACACCCTCTTCATTAAACCTTCATTAATCCTTAATGCACCACACATATAACCAATCCCACACTTTAACCTTGGTTATATTTGAATTACCCCATAAAACCTTTAATCACTTTACTTATATTATAATTCTTTTATAATAGAAATATTCCACAAACATACGTAAACCTTACCTTTGCGCATTTCCTCGGCCTTTGCACATTTATCAATGCATACCTTTATCGCAATCACAAGCATTTGGGACATCTAATCTGTGATATGTGATTGCCCTGTCCACCGTTGATTTTTTCCACCAGAACAACAGCTGTCGCAATATCACATCCCACTGACCTATGACTCCATCGCCTCGTAGATGCGATATGCGATAACACAACCAGACTTCAAATAACATAAACGCACACCTGTAACCTTCTCAAGTCTGGCTTCAATCTCCACCATCAATCTTACCTTCAATCTGACGTTTTATATTTCCCCAATCAACAGAGTTGCTTGGTGATCCCATTCCATAGATCAAAGCTCATTTGATCAGACGGTCTGTAGTGATAACGCATCAAAAACTTGCATGACTTTTAACCGCCTCATGGAGTTGATACAAATTATAAGTCCTTGTTCTATAAAAGTTCAGGTCTGTTAAGAGATTATCATTTGATCATCTTATTGACCGATATCTATTAGATAACAAAATCATTCAAATCCTACAGTTTGTCTCCCTTCCATTGGTACACAGACTATCAGTCTCTCAAGCCCTGTAGTTGACTATGACATAAGCACTTTAAGTTCGCAATTGATAGCTAATAGCAATTGTGGGCCTTCAACTGTGATCAAGGAATCTCGTACTTTCCACCCCCACTGCGATTACTAATCACATCTTTACTTTGCTTTTATGTTATTCTTCAGTGTTCTTTTATGGTTTCGACTTTTTCCAGGGCTTTTGTCTTTAGCTCTTCTGCATCACAACTTCCTCCTTAACTTAGCTTCACTCGTGCCTTTATGCTTCCTCTTGTTCTGTCGGTGTGTGTAAAGCCATAACACCTCTCAATCACTCTTCACTGTATTCTTCCTCTGATTCTACACCTGCAACCTAAGTTATGCAGAATAACTCAAAATCATACATGATCTATATCTTAAGTACTTAATACACACACATGAACTCCAAATCAAGTTGTTTGTATTAATAAACAAGTATTTACAAAGAGTCTCTCTCTCTAACCCGATTTTCTGATCAGTGGCCTCTGTTTTCCTACGTGCCTGTAGGCTTACAGAAAAGCGTTGTTTCCTAACTCTCTAACTACTAACTGAATAACTTTCTCTCAACCTTTTAGGCTTACCTTTATACAAAAAGGTTTTGTTGAACTAATTCTAGTTCAGATCCTTAATTTGCTGAACTAACTCTTGAAAATTTTCTAAATCGACTTTTAACTCCTACTTATCCTTAAGAATCCTCTCTATTTCCTCAAATCATGAGACTTATAAGAGTTAGAATTGATTTCCAACTTTCTCATCATCATTAATCACTCATGTTCTCCAACAATTGAGACCATTTAGAAATATTCTCACTCTTATCTAATTAATTCCTACTTTAACCACTCAAAACGTTAATAATTACATACATAGAATCCAAATTCCTTGAAAACACAAGACCCTCTATGTCTACTAAAATATAATGATATTATTGAGCTGAATGCTCCTGCATAAAGGATCTCCATCAAATATTTATTGAAGATCGCTTGTGGAAACCTTTGATGGATCCAATTGAAAATATGGAAAATCACCTTATCCAGTGATGGAATACACCTAAAAATATGTGATATCCAATGGTTTAAGTTGAAGAACCCTTTTCTATATACTTCCTAATCTCTATATAGGAGACGTCATACTAAGTGTAGTACTTAAGATTGTTGGTGTAGGTCATTAAGGCTAGAAAAGCTTCAACCCTTGACATAATGAACCCATATGCCATTATGAATCTTTATGGATTTTATTTCCTTCGAGGTTTGCTTGCAACATGCTCACTATGGGCTGCATTAGGTACAATTCCTTCTATGATT